>APFE030624420.1:91239-102730 GCA_000404065.3 Pinus taeda
ATAATAAATGATAAATGATATTAAAAATTATATAAAAAGAAATAAGTAATAAAAATAAAAATAAAAATAGTAATAAACATATTTAAGAAATAAAATCAAAGGAAAGTAGAGAAAAAGTAGCATGCAGACACATGGAGGGTGTGCATGTGGGACACATGGAGAGTGTGCATGTGGTTCCCCTTCCAAGGCTTTGTTCTATTTAATGAATGGTAAGGAGGATGGGGGGGTTCCATCATTCGGAGGTTCTACCTTGCATTCTCTTGGGAGAATGGTATACCAAGACTTAGTAATACTGGCAGTAGTTGTTGATTGAGGGCTCGGGGGTGGCCAGTTGTAGTAGAATCCTGCACAATTGAGCCTACGGTTGGGAGGAGAGTCGTCCCCAAAACCCTGTTGCGGTAAGCCTACTTCTACCACAGGTAAGCCCAGGTAAGCAATCTTCATATTTTAAATTTAATGTTAATAAGTTAATTAGATATCTATTTCGGGGCTGTTACAGCGATTTCCATCACGACGAGACATGGAAACCCCAAATTTCCCGCACTTGGGATGCTTTCAACAAGGCTGGACATGGAATCCCCGAGTTCCCCACAATTTGGTGACTTTTGTGTAGGAGGGACTGGGAGACCCCATGTCACGCTCCTATCCTAGTGGTAATATTTCAACCACGCATAAGCAAGTGCGGAACCGCCGTACTTTTTCCTTTTACCAACACTTGAGTGCACGGTCTGCGCCTACTTCAACACTTTGTCAATTTTCCAATAAGTGTTCTTAACAATGCAACGAAAATAACGTACCATAAATTTATCTTCTTCAATTATTCTTTCAACTTGTCATGTCGTGTGGTCGTGCTGCATTGCTTGCGACCTGCACAAAAGAACTCCACACCTGAACTGCGAACCTGTCCACCTGACTTTCCATTATGCGACGCCCAAACTCTGCCCATTGGTGTGGTCCATAGTGAGGGCACATGGCCCGCATGCAGTGTGGCCTGCCTGCCCGGACGGTAACCCACCCCACTGTGCCTGTCTGCGCTACCAAGTCCGACCTGCCCTCTGTAATCCGCCCGCCTATGCGGCCCTCTTACCCGTGTCCTTCTCTTCCTTCCATTTTCGTCCAACACCTTCCTTTGCACTTGTTTTGCGATGTGGAAGTCTGATTTCGATGTCCCTTCATCGAATGCCATCCTCCTTGCTTATACACATCCTTTTGCCCAAGGGTCGTGTCTCTCGGGGATAACAAGGGTCCGCTCCATCAACATGCATGCCTAGTTGACCTGCCACATAACCTCGACACACCCTATTCCAAGGAACCACCACGTCCCTTCGTGTGCACCGTCGTACCCATGGGTCGGCTCCAACACCTCGCCAATTACACCCGTCGCCGCACGTCGCACACCTGCCCGTGTCCTAACTCGTCTGCACATGGTCACCTCTTTCATCCAGGCACCCAACAAGGGTCGCTCGCGTGCCTTCTATCGGTGACTCGCCCATCGTGCAGGTATCCAGGGGCTTGCGCCATGCCCAACACGGTGTGCCTTCTATGAATGCACCCATCACTGTCGTGCATAAACGAATTTCGTGCCAAGACTTCACATATAACCAAACGCTCACCCGAGTCACATTTAACCGAACGCGAGCGCCCGTACTATGGGTTCAGTCTCTCGACTCTCTCGGGCGCTCCCGTCCCAAAAGGAGACTTTTGTGGGTGGTTGGAACCACCCCAAAAAAGCCACTTTTGGTGGTGGTTCGTATCTTTTAAACGGGGTTTCAAAAACTTCCCCTAATGCTACCCCTCGCCCCCACCCATAATTCCACTTGTGGAGGTAGATAATGGTCCCCTAAAAGTATTTTTGTAGTAAAGTGAATGTATTTGTGTCTATTCTCTGTTTCCCACATTTCATATATTGGACACTAGAAAATATAACTTAATAAATCTAGAAGTTTAGATAACCTTGAGAGTATAGATTTCGTATTTTAGGTATAATTTTATTGGATGTGTTGCGATGAACTATCCAGTGTAATATGCAAGTTAGTTTATGAATCATTTTGGTATAAGAGAAGGTGGCTTTTGTTATTTCGTGGGAATTTCCAAGGGATCTAGATTGGTTTAAATAGAAAGTTATAAAACCCACCTATGGCCAATAAATCTATTAAAAACCCTTAATATGTGTCAAAGGAGAGGCTTTCAAGGCTAGAAGAATAAGATATTGATATAAACCATAACTTGAATCTCTTTATGGAAAATATTGAGAACAAGCTGGGAATTAATGAAGATGAATGTTCCAACTTAGAGGAAAAATTAGAGGGGAAATTAGGGGATAGGGATGAACTAGAGAGGAAATCTAAGAAAGAACACAAAAAGGAAAATCCTAGTTCATGCATCATGAACCGTTCATAGTCCTTGTTCAAGATGGAAACAAAGGTCTACATCAAGCCATATAAGGTGAGATTGATGCTTTCAATTTAAATCACGACTACAATAGTTAAATCTTTATTTTAGTGTTTGTCACATAGAGGAAGGTCATAAAATTTTATTTTGTCATCTAAAATTATAGGGCCACACCTAGAATTGGAGGGAAATCCATACGAAACCCCCAATGCTAGAGGGAGATAATCTAGTGATTAAGGGGGAAGATTTAAAAACTCTTATAAAGTCACATTTCCACCCTATAATGTATCTAGAGGAATAGTGGATTCAGTGGAATTAATTCACGCAAAGACAAGCATTGAGTGTATAGGATTACATGAAATTTAGGAAGATAAAATAATTTTGGATATCACTCCAAAGAAACCAAACATGCTCCTAAAATATATGAGGGGTTTAAATAGTTGTTTGTAGACGCAAGATATGTTCGAACCCATTACAATGATGAGGCTTGTTTACAGGCACAATACCTAGAGAACATACACCAAATGAAAGGGAGATAAAGTGGATCAAAGTAGAAGTATCACCATTAAGCTTTCTAGGAGGAGAAGAAGAAGGGGAAAGGGGCGAAAGACAAAAAGACAAGAGTAATAGCATGTTGGTGCAAAGATCCAAACAACTACTAAAATCATTATAACATTGAAGGTCATTTAGAGGAGAAGCATTGGATGGTGCATGTAGAGCTCAACTCAAAGAACTAAAACAATGATGCTAAGAACAAAAATCTTGTGGCCATGGATTCAAGTAATTAGGTGGAAAGAAGCTCATATGTGGATGAGAATATTTTATATGCATTAATGCAAAAGGTATTGTAATTTTTTTTGTTTAAAATATATTATTGAATGTATAAATGAATTGTGTACCTTGAAAAACCATAAACCATGGGGCAATTAAATTCTACATATTAAACAACTTAAACACAAGATTTTAAAAATATTTGTCAGATTTTAGTTAAAATCAACTAGAAATAATCGCTGGAAAAAAGGTCATTTTTATCTATTAGTTAAACTACACATTAAATTATTACTGAAAATGGGTAAAATATAAATTCATATTGAAAAAGTTCTAAATTTCAATTAAAAAAGTAAAACTTACAGAGTAATTCTATTGGTATTGAAATTAAATGAAGACGGTCAATTATATTGAGTGCGTTAATATAGAAATAGAGAAATATAATGAGCTCTCTATGATCAATGCTTCTCTGGTAACATTGTAACATTAATCGCTGTCAGCTGAAAGAAAAGGTCCACCAGAAAAGGACAACCTGAACCAATATTACATAAAGTACTTATTATTGAGTATCAAAGATTACACCTTTAGTTGAAGCCTGAACATTCCAAATTTAAGAAAACCCAACTACTTTGCAGTGACCTGGATGTGGAGAGCATTCCTTGAAAACCCAACTGCTTTGCACTCATGTCGAAATAATTTCATCAAAAGCATATGAAGCCTTTTTTTGCATTATAGATGTTGTGGTTAACTGTGATCCACTCCTTTATCTGTCAATCAAGCTTCTTTTGAGATACTGAGGAAGGGAATCTTTATGCTTTTTTTTTTTAAATAGATGAGGTCATGGTGTGGTGTATATATATGGGTTCCTCTATTTCTTTCTATATTGTCTCCGTTTTGTGTGTTTATAATGCGTAGCTTTTGATAGAAAACAATTAAAATGAAGGTATCACCAAGTTTGAGTCAAAGAAGATGATACCTAGAAGACCACCGTCAAAACTAGACAAAGTTAGTATGAGTGGTTAGTTATGATATCTGACCTATGTGATGCACCAACTACATTCATGAAGTTAATGAATGATATATTCTGCACTTTTATAAGTTCAATTTTTATTGTTTATTTGGATGAGTTACTAGTATACATTGCTACCTAGGAGAAGCACTAGTTGTTGGTGCATCTCAAGAAGTGTGATTTTTCGCAATAGCCTTTGTTGTATTTGGGATATGTGATAGGTGAAGGAGAGCTGAAGATAGATTCTTCCAAGGCAAATATACAAAAACTAGAATTGATCATTTGTTCTTGTTGTCTAAATCATGTCTACAAATGAGCATGGTGATACATGGCAAATATGTTTCCATAAAGCAACTTAATTGCATTGTTGCTTACTGCATTATATGAAATATTATGAATTAAAAATTAAATGAGTTATAGATGTTATGTCAAAAGTTTTAAGGAGGTACCCTAGTACAAATGTAATAATTTGGGGTTCTCAATTACATTGAAAGTATTGTGGAGATTCCCTATAGATTAAAGTAGTTGAAAATCATAGTTTTTACATATTTTCGATAGAGAGAGGAATAAAATGTAGAGTGAGGTCATAAAGGAGAGAATCCATGCCCTGAATGGGTGCATTTTCAATCCTTTTATTTTATTAAAAAGAGTTTAGTAAAATGATAAAATTTCTTATGATCTGGTGTGTAGTCTTGTTGAGAGATGTCTTGTTATGTGGATGTGATGTGAAATACATCAAACCATGGGTAGAGACAATGTAACCCTTGAGAGGTTTAGTTGATCATTATTATTCTCAAGATAAGAATGAATCTACTCTATAGTGGACATGTGTAGCACACAACTATATTTATGTGTGTATGTGTCGAGGACATGATTTGTGGTACAAGTGAAAATGAACATAATGCTCTAGAAAAAATTATAGTTGTCTGGAAATTACAAAGATGCAAGTTTGAAGATTAGTTTCGTCTAAGGAGTACATTCTTTTAACTATGAATTTTTCTCTCTCAATCTCTGGGTTAATTTTTTAAGGAACTTTTAGTCATTAGATATTTGTATAAAAAAACCAAAATATATTTAAAATTAAAAGAAAAAAAAGTAGAAAATTCTCTAAAACCACACAAACTATTTTAACAAAAAAAACTTTATACAAAAAATTTTAAACAAATAGATGGAACAACAAAATAAGGTACATTATCTCACTCCTTGTAGCATTAAAGAAGCTGATAATTCTCCATAAAATTTGCCTTCAAAAACTTTAAAGCCTTATAATAAAAAAAACCAAAAACGGATGAGCCCCGAGGATGGAACCGGCACGTTCTGCAGCTAACCGCGAGGGTTTCGGTTAGGGCTCTCTGAAACCCTACCTTTTCAGCCTGCAGATCACTCTCAACTACTGTTTCGACCTGCCTACCTGGCCCGACTTTACAGGTTACAACTGTCGTATTCAACATGGAGCCGGTTATTGTCGGTGATGTTATGGACACGGAGGAGGAAATCGATTTTACCGAAGACCCGCTCTCCTCTTAGGTTATTTTCGACCGCCCATCCTTCGCATCGTCGTCTACTGTATCTTGCCCTCTGCAATTCGGGTTGCACCTTTCCCCGACGGTCTCTATCCCGGTCGCCCCCCCCCCCCCCCCTCTTTGTTTACTTGAAGGCGTTGTCCCCTCTGAATCCGCTGGTCTGGACCTTCCCCCTCTATCCCCGGGGACCCTCCGCTTCTTATCATCGGTTATCCCTCCATCACCTCCCTTTGATTCGCATCGACTGTCATCCTCCATCCCGGCTCCACCCTCTTCGGATCTGCCTCTTCCATCGACGGCTGGTTTTTTTGCGCTTCTCCATTCTCCCTCGGGATGTTTAGAAACCCCCGCTGTCAAAGTCAGCTCTTCTAGGTCGAATCCACAAGACTGCTCCCCAGATCCCTTGGTCAATCACCCTTCTGCGCCGCGCACGGGGCAAAAAAGAACAAAGTGTGTCAAATCCACTTCTAAGGACATCTCTATTCGCTTCGGAGAGACCACGACCATAGGAGAGGCAGCAAATATGGCGAATACTATCCTTGTGGGTCATGTCCGAGGGCGAGCTTACTCTGCGACCCGGTTAACTCAGTGGGTGAAAGAGATCTGGGGTGGGGTTTTGAAAGAACTCCCTGAAGTTCATGTACTCCCTCGCGGCTAGTTTTCTCTTCATTTTGCAAAGGAAAATTATACGGATCTTGTCTTGGCCAAATTCTGGCATATAGAGATGGCGCCGGTGCTGCTAAAGTGTTGGACTCCTCTGCTCAACCCCGAGCGAGAACAGATTGGAGTTGGGCCATTATGGGTGCGACTGCCTGGTCTCCCCCTCCAATGCTGGAACGAAGAAGTCTTCATCCGCATTGGAAATGCTTTGGGAACATATCTCGACCACCACCGCACTTTCGTGGAATCTAGGAATAGAACGCTCGCTCGGATTCTGGTTCACCTAGATACCCGCGAAGGCCTGGAGGAAAAGATCACTCTTCATTGGGGCAGATTCACTCGAGCTCAGATTCTTGATTACGAAGGCGTTCCTTTCAGATGCCGACGTTGCCATAGGGTTGGGCATGTCTTCAAGGATTGCTCGCTCAACCAGAGGCCCACTGATGCACCAGAGTCCACCATCCATCCTCCGAGATCCATCTCTCCGGCTGCTCAACACGCTCCAACCACGAGCATTCCCACATGTGCTACTCCTTAGGCACCGGGTGTTACTCCTGGTCGTGCCACAGCTCTGGTCACCAAATCTCGGGCAGCCTTAGCATCCGCATCTGCAGCCCCACCGAGTAATTCTCTTTATATTCCATTATCTAATTTCTCTTCGACTTCATCATTTACTCCATCATTGTCTGCTGCATTTTGTTCGATGCCATCCTCCTCTGTCATTGCCCCTGCTGCTACTTCCACTCAATCGCCCCTATCACCTGCATCTTCCCCCTCATCTTCCAGGGGCTCAAAACACTCTTACTTTCTGCCCCCTCACACTCACTCTCAGGGATCTCACCCTATTATTACCGGCTTGGGTATCTTAACACCTGGGCTGTCCTCTCTGCCTACTCGAGGGAGAAAATCTGATCTTACTAAGGTTATCAGAAGAGCGGGGGCAGAGGTAGCCTCTGGGTGTTAATCCACTATTGATGGGGTACTTAGAGAAAAGAACACCCCTGGCCACCCTCCCCCATGAAGTGTCTCTCCTTCAACTGCAGAGGCATGGCTAGTGCCTCAAAGAAACTAGCCCTCAAGAGATTGATTGAATCCTCTCCTGTCGATATTATTCTTCTCCAAGAAACTCTTGGGGGGGTCCAGGCTTTCTGGGGCTCGATCTATTCTCTGCAGACTTGGGTACCACCCTCAGGGTCATCAACATTTATGGGCCGTGTCACCAGCGTGAAACCTTCTGGAGCAACCTCCTGGGCCTATCCATTCTATCAGTAGAAAACTTTATTATTGGGGGGGATCTAAACTTTTCATTGGGCGACGGTGAATCATGGGGAGCCTCGGCACAAACTGACCCTATCTCCGCATATATGACTGAGCTTTTGGAACGTCATGACCTGAGTGATGTCCCCATGATAAAACCTCTTCCCACTTGGAGGAACAGAAGAATCGGTGATGTCGCCCTGGCTCGTAGACTTGATAGATTCATGATGAAAGGATCTCTGCTACAAAGGCTTCATCACTACAAGCAATGGGTGGGATCTAGCGGCATATCAGATCACCATCCTATCTATATGGAAATAAATGGTCCCAATAAAAAACCTAAAGCACCTTAGAAGTTCAATCATGGCTGGTTACAGGATCCCTCCTATATCAAACTTGTAAAGGACTTTTGGCCTCTCCATCCGATAGATAGAGCTGACTCACTGGCTAAGGGCTTTTGCATGAATCTATCGCAGCTCAAGGATCTCACTATCGAATGGGCCAGAAATAAGCACAGGCAGGAGAACTCAACTCTCATGCACATTGAAGCTGAGCTCATCTCTCTCACAGATGAAAGAGGTTTGGGTTTCTCATCGGAGGCAGAAAAATCTCATTTAGTGGAGCTGGAAAATCAGAAGCAAAAAATCCTTAGGGAGAGGGAAGAATCTACTCGACTGCGCAGTAGAGCAATCTGGCTTAAGGCTGGAGATGACAACTCTCGCTTCTTTCACAATTATGCCAAGGGCAGAAAAGTCAGCAATACTATATGGAATCTCCCTATGCCCGATGGTGGAGTGGCTGATACATTCAATAAGCTCTCTCAGATGGGATCATTGTAGATATCATCAACATTGTTGGACATTTCCCCAGGTTTGTAAACGAGGAAGAAGCAGAGAATCTTTTTGATCCGGTGACCCCTGAAGAACTGGAATCCACCATTAAATGGTTTAAGGAGCGTAGCCCAGGGCCAGATGGATGGACCATCGAATTCTACATTGCATTTTATGAGATGATCAGTCAGTACCTTTTTCGGGTAGTAGAGGAATGTAGGATGACGGGATCCCTGTATAATGCTATCAATTCCACTTTCATTACTCTGATACCTAAAACTGATACTCCCTCCTCTTTTGATGAATATCGTCCCATCTCACTCTGCAATGTTCTCTATAAGATCATCTCAAAAATCATTGCTAACCGCATTCGCCCCATATTGTTTCGCCACATAGCCCCTCAACAATTTGCCTTCTTGGAACACCGCCAGATTCATGAAGCTATTGGGGTTGCACATGAGGCTTTCCACTCTATCTAGACAAAGCACCATAAAGCCATCATCTTAAAAATTGACCTTGCTAAAGCTTTTGATCGGGTCAGCTGGCTCTACATCAAAATGCTCCTCATACATTTGGGCTTCCCACACCAATTTATCACTTGGATCATGGCCTGCATTACCACTCCCTCTTTCAGTGTGTTGATTAATGGATCTACATCCTAGTTCTTCCACTCTGAACGTGGTCTCAGACAAGGGTGCCCCCTGTCTCCCCTTCTCTTCCTCATTGTCATGGATGGCCTCAGTCGTCTTATTGCATCAGCCAAGAGAAATGGAGATATTTGTGGTCTCAAGATAACAGAGGGTTGTTACCTCACCCACCTTCTATTTGTGGATGATGTTATGATCTTCCTCGATGGTAGCATCTGAGACTCCCGTTCCTTCTCAAATATTATCTCCCTCTTCTCATCCGCCACTGGGATGCTGGCCAATCATTCAAAAGCATCTATTATCCTATCCAGAACCACTATCCATGAATCGCAACTGGCACTTCAGCTTTTTCCTTACAACATCCACCCCTTGGATCAGGGCCTTAAATACTTGGGATATTGGATCAAGCCTATTAGCCCAAACATTGCAGACTGGATCTGGCTAGTTGCAAAATTGGAAAAAAGGCTCAATATCTGGAGCCATCGATACCTCTCTCGAGCAGGTAGACTTGTCCTGATTAAATCTGTCTTGGAAGCCACCCCGGTCTTCTGGATGGCTTTGGCCTGGATCCCTCGCAGCATCCTGACCAGATTACAGCAAACCTGCAATAGGTACTTATGGAATGGGGAAAAAGAGAAGTGCATTTTTGCATGGATTGGATGGAAGAGGATTGCCATACCAAAGAAATGGGGTGGCTGGGGGCTCAAAGATCTCCCTTCCTTCGCACAGGCACTGGCAGCAAAGATGGGATGGACGTTAAACACTGGAGATAACCTATGGACTCAGATGGTATACCACAAATATATTTGGCCCCTTCAACTAATGGATTGGATCCGTCTTCCGACCTGGCCCAAAGCAGGGATATCATCAGTTTGGAAAGCACTACTTCATGCTATACCACTTATCAGAGATAACTTGATATGGAAAATCAATGACGGCACACAAGCCAGGGTCAGCTTGGATCCTTGGAATGGAAGCGGAGGCAGGCATATATTGCCTGAAGCTCTCATCCAGTACCTACACTCACAAGGGATCACATATATAGCTGATATAGTTGATCCACAGCACACCACCATTTTCGAACAACGATGGAAAACTGTAGACCAGATCAACATCCCACCTCTTTGGCACCAAGATTGGCTGTCTTATATCAGCGCCTTATCTGAATCACACATTAGGATCAAGCAGGGACCCGCTGAGCTTATTTGGTATCCTTCGGTGCACGGAATATACACCCCTAAATCTGGGTACCTATCCCTGATATCACATAAGGTCTCGGATTTAATATCTTTCTGGTGGAACTCCATTTGGAAACTAACATCCCCACCCAGGAAGAAGCTATTCTTCTGGTGCATCCTTAAGGGTGTAGTTCCCATGGGGGAATACCTCATGAGACGTGCGGTCCATGGACCGTCTTGGTGCATCCTATGTAAACAGTCAGCCGAATCATGCACGCACCTATTTCTTCAATGCTCTATTCTGTCGCACATTTGGCAAGCAATTTCCTCTGATATTCAATTCTCTGGTAAATGGGAGGGTGTCGATATAAATCAAACCTGGGAGACTTGATTCCATCAGCACAGGAACTCAAAGCTGCAAAGCTTGCCCATCATCTCCTGTTGGTACCTTTGGCTGGCCCGGAACCGTTTGACTTTTGAGGATAAACTGGTTCACTGGCCGCATCTAATTTCTAAGATCATAGCAGCCTACAATGAAATTCCTGAACCTCCGCAGCCAAAGGTCCGCCGTCCCCGTGACCCTCCACACATCAATCACAATAGCCCATGGGCTTATTTCGATGGTGCTGCCCAACAGCAGGGATGTGGAGGGGGCTTTCTTCTCTTCATAACCGAACAACACTTCTTCAAAGCAAAGCTGGGTTTGGGAGCTGGTTCTAACAACTACGCTGAGCTCATCACCCTTCGTCATCTTCTTCATTTTGCATTGAGCCACAATTGCTTGCATTTAAGCATATATGGGGATTCAAATATTGTCATAGATTGGTTCAATAATAATTCTTCTTGTCATTCACACACACTCAGCAGCATATTGGATGAAATTAATTTACTGAAGAAACAGTTTAATGATATCAATTGCAATCATATCTACAGGGAACACAACAACAGTGCCGACCAACTATCCAAGGAGGCTACGACACTTCCCAGAGGCGAGTGGATGATACAAGAGCAGCGAGGCACAAATGCATATCAGTACTACCACCGACCGTACATAGATGCATAGTATCATAGGGAAGCCAGCCCATGAAAAACTGATATGAACAAATATTTTTTGAACAATTTTGTATATAGCTGATAAATATTATAACTGATAGCCCTGTGTGGCAATATGTATATATGACAATATAGAACATCCTATGAGATGATTTTTGCTCTTTGATAGACAGTA
>APFE030624421.1:0-27168 GCA_000404065.3 Pinus taeda
TTTTACTTCCTATAGTTAGACCAGGGACTGCTAAAAATAGGAAGGGACCCATAAATGCTATTTTTAGAAGTTTCTATTTTTAGCAGTTTCACCTCTCACCCAAGGTGGCCAAAATGCTCATTTTCCAAACTGCTATTTTTAGCACTTTTTAAATTTAGCATTTCTTGTTGCACATTTTTCAACATTTCTTCCCTTGATGTTTATGAGGTATTAGGCCAACCATACTTGTGGAAGCGACATGTTGTGTATGAGTCAAGGTCTCGCGCTGTTATTGTTACCTTGGGAAATAAGCTGTACAGAATACTAGAGGTAGCACTACCCACTACCATTTCTTTGGTTACTGCAAAACAATGTAGTAAGCTCATTTCCAAAACCAGGAAATTTGTTTTCCTGATGATACACCATCAGGGAAAGAAGAAGACAGTGGCCATGACCTCCAGACAAAGCCCCTCCACACGACAACAACATATTGACAAGGTCTTGGAGGAGTACGAGGATATCTTCACCTCCCCCACTAGGGTACCTCTACACTACAAGTCAAGAACTCCATCGATCTGACCATAGGTGCGTTATTTCTTAATGGACCAATCTATCGGTGCTATTTTCTCGAGAATGACGAAATGAAGAGGAAGATTTAGGAGTTGCTGCAAAAAGGTCACATCCGAATGAATTCATCGCCATATGGGAGCCTGATTGTGTTGGTACAGAAAAAGGATGGGACTTGGAGACTCTGTATTGACTATTGGGTGCTGAACAAGCTCACTTCCTAGAATAGGTACCCGATCCCACGGATTGATGACCTTTTGTACCAACTCAAGGGGGGAAAATATTTCAGCAAGATACACTTGAAGTCTGGATATCACCAGGTACCAATCAAACCCTCTGATGTGTGGAAGACTGCCTTCAAAGCCAAGGAGGGTATTTTTGAATGGTTGGTTATGCCTTTCAGGTTGAAGAATGCTCCTGCAACCTTCATGAGGCTAATGGATGACATCTTGTGACCATTTACGAATTCATTTGTAGTGGTATACCTAGATGACATCTTGATCTTCTACCAGAGTTGGGAAGAGCACCTCCACCACATCCAACAGGTTCTCCAAACACTACAGCAATACAAGTTATGTGCGAATTTGGAGAAATGCACTTTTGGCATTGTTGGCATTATGATTCAGGTGTTGTCCTTGATGGCAGCTCACCCATATGTCAATTCAGAGGTAACAGGGCATTGGTACAGAAGAACAGGAAGTTGGAACAAAGGTCTATTGGTCAGAATCAAGAAGTTGAAGGAAAAGGACGTTTTAAGATAGTTTAAATTGTATACGTAGGTTCACCTTGTCAAAGGAGTGTATACATGCATGTTCACATAACAAAAAGAGTGTATATGTATGCACGCACTTTCAGAAGAAGAAAAGCGTGTATGGGTTGGAAAATCAAGGAAATTCAAGATTAAATAATAACAAGGGTTAATACCATGGTATTAGCCCACAATATTGAGTGGAGTAAGAACTATTTAATCCCATCCAAGAATACCATAGGTTGTAAATGTTGTTTTGGTATGAGCTATTGAGAAAGGCCAAAAACTATATAAGGAGGAGAAGATCAAAGGGCCAAGTGTGCAAGTGAAAGGGTTTCTCAGGAATACTTCTATCTGAAGTACATTTTATGTTGCAGGGGCTATAATTATGATATAATTTGAAATATTGTGTGCACCTTAAATTCAATGTTGATCAGGATCATGAGACTTGAAATGACTTATCATTGAATGATCTGATATTGGTTAGGCTAGATCTCATTGCTTACACATGTTTTATTCTTCAAATGTCATGATCTGTGTATGTCTGAAATCTGGAATAGCAACGAAGTTGTAAGTTAGTATTTGCAGATATATACATTGGTTCACCTTAGTGGAGGCGCGTATACATGCTGGTTCGAAACTTCCAAGTAGCGTATACAAAAGAAAATCCTGTTATTCAGAAATGACTGATCTATCTGATCAGTGTTGCTGGTTTACTACTGTCTGCCAATGATGTATTCTTAGACCTGAAAGTAGAACTGAATGCATAAGGAGATTGACTCTGATTGATTGATTGATTAAGTGCGAAAGGTGATCTTTATTTCCAACTATCTGGATCTCTATAATTTGACAGTAGATGTTCAAAATATTACTGGTTGGTACAGATTTGATTTAGAAATTTTTATGATTCAGAATTTTTGGAGGTATTCGCAGGTTTTGTTAAAGGAAGTAGCATATACACGCAGGTTGGGTTCATTAAAGTAGTGTATTCATTTTGATGTATGACTTTTGAGGTTTCAGCTGGTTCTAAATGATGATGTAGGTTTTTGGGTTCAACGCAATGTTCTGGTGACAATGATCTGACTGCTCAGATTGACTGATTGTTGGTTGATGCAGTTATTATTATAGAGTTTGAGATTCAAAGTTTTTGATGGGTCCAATGTGAAAATTTGATGAAACGAGTTCTTCATATTGTGTTTCTGTGTACTAGGAGCATCCAGTCTAAAAATTTATAAAACGTGGTCCTTGGAGGAAGAGAGAAGGTCGTAGCCTTCTGTAGGCTGATGCCTACGTACTAGTAAACATATCGGATAGTACAAGAGCTAGGGGGTTGTAACTCCCTTCCAGTAGAAGCTGGATAATGAGAGAAGGCTGTAGCCTTCTGCAAGTCGGTGCCTGCGTACTGGTATGAGTCTGCACCAGTACAAGATTGTAAACATATTTTATTTATATTAAAAAGAAGACATAGATGACATCAGCAGGTGGTTTTCTCCCGTGTTGGGTTTCCACCTTAAATCTTGATGTTCATGTGTGTTGCTTATGTGTGATGGTTTATTATGTTATTACTGCACATTGTTACTGTAGAATAAAATAATGATACACTGATTAAAGATCAACACATGATGAATTAACTAAATCATAAGTTCTTTGGGTATACGTTGGTTTCTTAAAACACAGTTGCATGCACACGCAAGTTCACTTCACTGAAGTAGCGTATATAAATCTGATTGGCAAATGGAGAAACTGTTTAATTGTAAATATTGATTCACCCCCCCTCTTTGTATTATTTCCAACAATTGGCATCACAACAAGTCCTTCAGAAGAAGCTTGATCGCTTGAAGGGAGATCTTTTAAGATGAACAATCACAAAGACATGGGATCTATCAGACCACCAATATTCAATGGGAATAACTTGGTATATTGGAAAATAAGAACCAGAGCCTATCTTCAGTCACTTAGAGCTGATGTTTTGGAAATTGTGGAAGGAGGATACCAATTTCCAGCAGTAATACCTACATATACAACAGGTAATAAGTTATATGAAACCAATTCCAAAGCAGTCACTACTTTATTGGGAAGTCTATTAGAATCAGAATTCGTCAAAGTCATGCAGCGCAAGATAGCCAAAGATATATGGGGGAAAATCATTCAGAGCGATGAAGGAGGCTCCTAGGTAAACGTGCTAAGCTCCAAACTCTCAGATTTTAGTATGAAACTCTTAAGATGCATAGTGATGAAAGTATTGCTAGTTACTTTTTATGTGTAGATGAGATTGTTAATTGTATGAAGAATCTAGGTGAAAAGATAAAGGAGGCTACTTTAGTAGAGAAATTTTTGAGATCTTTGTGTTCTAAATTTGAGTCAAAATTTTCTACCATAGAATAAACGCAGGATCTTCAATCTATTACTATTGTTCAACTTCATGGAATTCTAACTAACTTTGAAATGACATAAGGAGGTCCATTAGATATGAGAGAAGTCGCTTTCAAAGCTTTCGTAAAGGGAAAAGAAAAGGAAGAGCACAATGAATCAGGATATATTTAAGAAGAAGAAGACGAGGTAAACTTTGTCAAGAAGCTTCAACGGGGTTCTGGAAGATTCAGAGGTAAGATACCATTCAAATGCTTTGCCTGTGGTAGAGTTTGCCATTATGCTGAAAATGTCCTCATAAAGATAATCATGAAAAAGGAAAGGAATATGCAAAAGGAAATAGAAAACAAGTTGTTAATAGAAGAAGTTACTATACTCATGAAGATAGTGATGGATTATCTAATAGTGATGAAGATGAAACTGAACAAGATTATAAACTACTCATGGCTTATGACAATGATGAATTTTTGGATGCCTTATAAGAGGAAGACTTTCTTGAAGAAATCACTAAACTCAAAATCTGTGTGGAAGAAAAGAATATGATCATAGACACGTCAACACATCAATGCACTGAAAGAGAAAATCACAATGAAAAACTAGAATGTGAAGTTGTGGGTCTAAGAAAAGAACTTGAGAAGTCAAAATCTCTTAATATTAGATTTGCTAAAGGATCAGAAACTTTAAATGAAATCATCAAGGTTCAACATTCTTCTCTTATAAAGATTGGTCTTGGATATACTGAAGAATCATCCCAATCATAAAAGTCGGCAACATCCACCAGAAGCTATCTTGATGCAACAAAGACTAGTGAACAATATGTCAATCGTCAACAAAAGCCTAAAAGTACTCATAAGGTAAATCATGCCCAATTTACTCCAAGGATGAACGTCAATAGAAGCATCAACCAAAAGGTAAACAATACCAAAAGATTATGTGATCACATAAACTTCTTTAATGGACAATGCTTTTCATGCCATAACTTTGGGCATAAGGCTGCTCAATATGTTGCTTACAAAACTATCATGACTAGAGAAGCATGAAATCAAAGGAGCGTAACAGGAATCTAGAAAATTTCTTATAATATTTTTTCTCCTCTTGAAGATGAAATTGAATGTTCATTTTGTAATAACTTTGTCCATGAAGAATCTGAATATAGAAGAAAATTTTGGCCAACAACTCAAAAGGAGAAAACATCATCTAATTCCAAGGTATGGAGAAAGAAGGAATTTCAACCAAAAAGATGTGGCATAGCTCTGTTTGCAGAAGGAAAAGAAAATCAGTGGTACATTTAAAACAGATGCTCTAAACACATGACATATGATAAAGAGAAACTTCATTCATATAATGCATTAGAAAAATAAAAGAATGTCTCCTTTGGAAATGACACACCAGCTATTATTAAGGGTAGAGGTTCTGTTTATTTGAAAGAAAAGGTTAAAGCTGGAAATGTCATGTATGTTGATGGTTTAAAACATAACTTGTTGAGTGTTAGTCAAATGTGTGATCAAGGAAATGAAGTTGTGTTTCGATAAAACAAATGTGTGGTTCGTGAGATTGATATAGGATAGACCATAATCAAAGGTACAATAACTCCAAGAAATATATACATGCTGAAAGGATGACAAAACAATGCTATCTAAGAAAAACATATGAAAATTGGCTATGGCATAGAAGTTTGGGACATCTAAACTTTTATCAAATAATAAAAGCATGTAGGCTCAAGGCGGTTCGTGATCTTCTAGATATCATCATCCTAGAAAATACTGTTTGCAAACCATGTCAAGTCAGTAAGCAAACCAAAGTTCATTCCAATGAAAAATAAGGATCAACAAATAAGCCTCTTGAACTCTTCCATACTGATTTGTGTGGTCCAACAAGGAAAAAGTCACCTCGTGGAGAAGAATAATTTATTTTATTCATTGATGGTTTTTCTAGAATATGTTGGATAGGTCTACTAAAGCATAAAGATGAAGCATTTGAAAAGTTTAAAGCCTTCAAAGCTTTAGTTGAAAATGAATGAGATTGAAAAATCAAAGGCCTCAGATCTGATCGAGGGGGAGAATTCATATCAGATGATTTTTTATTTTATTTTTGTGAGCAACATGGAATAAAAAGGCAGTTCTCTGTTGCCAGAACTCCTCAACAAAATGGCGTTGTGGAAAGAATGAATAGGACAATTCAACAAATGGCTCGAGCTATGCTTGATGAATCTGGAACCCCTGCCACCATCTGGGGTGAAGCTGCATTTACTTCCATGACTATTCTCAACAAAGCTAGTGTTCGGGT
Organism: Pinus taeda; assembly: GCA_000404065.3. Lineage (NCBI taxonomy): Eukaryota > Viridiplantae > Streptophyta > Pinopsida > Pinales > Pinaceae > Pinus > Pinus taeda. The sequence continues at coordinate 5,951 of APFE030624421.1, forward strand.
AAATAGTGATCAAACTCCATATGAACTTTGGTATGACAAGCCTCCTACTATAAAATAGTTTAGAGTTTTTGGAAGCAAATGTTTCATCAAAAAGACTGATGAAAAACTTGGTAAGTTTGAACCGAGAGCAGATGAAGGAATTCTTCTTGGTTATTCATCTAGAAGTAAAGGATACACATGTTATAACAAGAGACTTCGAAAAATTGTTGAATGCATTGATGTAGTAATTAATGAAGCATGTAGAAATACATAACATATAAGGTCAACAAAGGATGATAACAATGAGGAAGATGGTGAATGCTTTCCCATATCAAATCAAAATGATATAGAGGAAGGAACCAATGAAGCATCAGAAGAAGATACAAATGACAGGGAAAAGACTCTGTCCAGGTATGTTCAAAAGAATCATCCAGAATCTCAAATTCTAGGAGAAAAAGGGTCTGGAGTATAGACAAGAAGAACTCTTGCAGGAACTTCCAGTTATCTATCATTTCTATCCTCCATAGAACCACAAAATGTTAATGAAGCTAGCAAAGACTAATGTTGGGTTAAATATATGAATGAAGAACTTGACGAAATTGAAAAGAATGATACTTGGGAACTAGTTCCTAGGCCCCTTGATAAAAATGTTATATGAACAAAATGGATATTCAAGAATAAATTGAATGAAAATGGAGAGGTTATTAGAAACAAAGCAAGACTTGTCTGTAAAGGGTATGCTCAAAAAGAAGGTATAGACTTTGAAGAAACATTTGCACCTATTTCCAGACTTGAAGCCATATGAATGTTTCTTGCTCTTTCAAGTTTTCAGAAATTCAAAGTGTATCAAATGGATGTAAAATATGCATTTCTTAATGGAGAGTTAGAAGAAGAAGTCTACATTAAACAACCAGAAGGATTCATTCTAGGAAATGATGCAAAGCTTTTATGCAAGCTCAAAAAGGATCTTCATGGACTGAAACAAGCTCCAAGGGCTTGGTATTATCGCCTTGACAAATACCTACAACAACAAGGGTTCACAAAAGGATATGCAGACAACAACTTATACACCAAGATTGAGAATGATAAACTACTAATTATTGTTGTTTATGTTGACGATTTCATCTTTGGCAGCAATGAAGAATCTACGGTCAAAACTTTGCTTTGATTATGCAACAAGAATTCGAAATATCCTTACTTGGTGAACTTACTTATTTTCTTGGCCTACAAGTACAACAAACAAAAGATGGTATTTTTCTTTCACAAACTAAATATCTCAAGAAGATTCTGAAGAAGTACGAATGGAAGATTCTAAACCAGTATGTACTCCAATGGTAATAGGATGCAGTCTTAGTTCTGACGATGAATCACCTACATTGAATCAACCATCATACAAGTCTATGATTCGAAGTCTACTCTATTTAATAGGTACTAGACCTGATATCATGCATGCAGTAGGAATTGTTGGAAGGTTCAAAGCAAATTTAAAGGAATCACATCTTCATGTTGTAAAAAGAATATTCAAATATCTTCAAGGAACTCAAGACTTTGGTCTATGGTATCCTAAAGATACATATCTTACTCTTCATGCATATATAGATGCAGATTGGGCAGAAAAAGTTGATTATCGAAAAAGCACTAGTGGAGGTGCATTATATATGGGATCACAGTTAGTATCTTGGTTCAGAAGGAAACAAAGTTTTATTGCCTTATCTACAGCTGCAGCGAAATATGTGGTTGTTGCATATTGATGCACACAACTACTATGGATGATGCAAACATTGCAAGACATTCAAATCACATGTTCTCCACCCATCTCCATTCTATGTGATAATACAAGTGCCATCAGTATTTTGAAAAATCTAGTCATGCACTCAGAGACCAAGCACATACCCATTAAGTACCATTTTCTACGAGAACAAGTGCTTGAACAAAAGGTTAAATTGGAGTACATTCCCTACAAAGAACAGGTTGCTGATATATCTACCAAACTGCTTTCTAGAGAAACATTTGAATATCTCACACAAAAACTGGGAGTAGTTTCTGCATCATCCCGCTGTTAAATCCAATTTTTATAAGAAGGTTCCTATACGTGGGTTTCATGAAGGATAGTAGCGTAAATATGCACGTTTCTGTAGCTGTAGCAGCGTATATGTTTTTCTGATAGAAAAACAGTGGGCCGGATTCTGACATGGGTGCTCAGTCTGATATTGATGGTTATGGTCTGCTGATATGCTTTGTTCATTGATTTTTATTTGACTGATGAAGAAGCCTTGATGAATGATTTTTTGACAATGCAAAGGTAGCACAGGTTCAGGGGGAGCATTAGCCGTCACAAACATTTTGCATTATTGACATTATGGTTGCCGATATTAGCTATAGTTTCAAATATTCATATCCATTGTTGCTTAGGTCATGTAAAACTCTAGGTTGTAATATGTCTCCTTCTTTCATAGTCTATTTTTTTGAATGAGTCCTATTGGACATATGTAATTTGTATCCCCACTATGCATGGGAAGGATGATGTGATAATTGCTATATTTCGGTCATGTATAAACAATTGGTATCCCCACTTGGTTGGGTGGATGAGTCAAATTTGGTGTATCCCCACTTGGTTGGGTGATTGATGTATGTATGAGTCATTGGTGATAGGAAGGTCATACTCACATCGTTGAGTTATAGAGTCATGTTATTCTTTTGAAAAAATATCTCTACAGACTTTGCATGTACTCAGGGGGAGCATGGACATCGTAGTGTATCTCAAGGGGGGAGCATATCTTGGCCCGCCCTTTGCCCTTGATGTCAAAGGGGGAGAGTATTTTGGTGTTGCTTGATATCTCAAATAGGTTCTACAGCTTGAAGTAATCAACACCAATATGGTTGCCATCAAGTCCAAAGGGGGAGATTGTTGGCATTATGATTCAGGTGTTGTCCTTGATGGAAACTCACCCACAGGTCAATTCAGAGGTAACAGGGCATTGGTATAGAAGAACAGGAAGTTGGAACAAAGGTCTACTAATCAGAATCAAGAAGTTGAAGGAAAAGGATGTTTTAAGATAGTTTAAGCTATATACGTAGGTTCACCTTGTCAAAGGAGTGTATACATGCAGGTTCACATAACAAAAAGAGTGTATACGTATGCACGCACTTTCAGAAGAAGAAAAGCGCGTATGGGTTGGAAAATCAAGGAAATTCAAGATTAAAGAATAACAAGGGTCAATACCATGGTATTAGCCCACAATATTGAGTGGAGTAAGAACTATTTAATCCCATCCAAGAATACCACAGGTTGTAAATGTTGTTTTGGTATGAGGTATTGAGAAAGGCCAAAAACTATATAAGGAGGAGAAGATCAAAGGGCTAGGTGTGCAAGTGAAATGGTTTCTCAGGAATACTTCTATCTTAAGTACATTTTATGTTGCAGGGGCCATGATTATGATATAATCTGAAATATTGTGTGCACCTTGAATTTAATGTTGATCAAGATCATGAGACCTAAAATGACTTATCATTGAATGATCTGATATTGATTGGGCTAGATCTCATTGCTTACACATGTTTTATTATTCAAATGTCATGCTTTATGTATGTCTGAAATCTGGAATAGCAACGAAGTTGTAAGTTAGTATTTGCAGATATATATGATGGTTCACCTTAGTGAAGGCGCGTATACAGGCTGGTTTGAAACTTCCAAGTAGCGTATACAAAAGAAAAGCCTGTTATTCAGAAATGACTGATCTATCTGATCAATGCTGCCGGTTTACTACTGTCTGTCAATGATGTCTTCTTAGAACTAAAAGTAGAACTGAATGCATAAGGAGATTGAGTCTGATTGATTGATTGATTAAGTGCGAAAGGTGATCTTTACTTCTGACTATCTAGATCTCTGTAATTTGACAGTAGATGTTTATAATATTACTGGTTGGTATAGATTTGATTTAGAAGTTTTTATGATTCAGAATTTTTGGAGGTATACACAGGTTTTGTTAAAGGAAGTAGTGTATACACATAGGTTGGGTTCATTAAAGTAGCCTATGCATTATGATGTATGATTTTTGAGGTTTCATATGGTTCTGAATGATGATGCAAGTTTTTGGGTTCAACACAGTGTTATGGTGACAGTGATCTGACTACTCAGATTAACTGATTGTTGGTTGATGTAGTTATTATTATAGAGTTTGAGCTTCAATGTTTCTGATGGGATATGGTGTGAAAATTTGATGAAACGAGGCCTTCATATTGTGTTGTTGTGTAATAGGAGCATCCAGTCTGAAAATTTATGAAACGTGGTCCCTAGATGAAGAGAGAAGGTCGTAGCCTTTTGTAGGCCAACGCCTACATACTAGTAAACATATTGGCTAGTACAAGAGCTAGGGGGTTGTAGCTCCCTTCCAGTAGAAGTTGGAGAATAAGAGAAGGTTGTAGCCTTCTGTAGGTGGGTGCTTGTGCACTGGTATGAGTCTACACTAGTACAAGATTATAAATAGATTTTCTTTATATTAAAAAGAAGATAGAGATGACAACAACAGTTGGGTTTTCTCCTGCATTGAGTTTCCACCTTAAATCTTGGTGTTCATGTTTGTTGCTTATGTGTGATGGTTTATTATGTTAATAATGCACATAGTTAATGTAGAATAAAATACTGATGCACTGATTAAAGATCAACACATGATGAACTAGCTAAATCATAAGTTCTTTGGGTAAATACTGGTTTCTTTAATCACAATTGCGTGCACACACAAGTTCACTTCACTGAAGTAGCGTATATAAATCTGATTGGGAAATGGAAAAATTGTTTAATTGTAAATACTGATTCGATCCCCCTCTCAATATTATTTCCAACAGGCATGACCCAGGTTCAGTATTTGGGATACATTATTGATGAACGGGGGGTGCATGTGGATCTAGCCAAGATCCAAGTCATTCGAGATTGGCCAGCCCCTACCACTCTGATAGAGCTCTGCAACTTTTTGGGTCTTGCCAATTTCTACCAAAGGTTAGTGTTGGGGTTCTCTCATATCACTTGGCACTTGAGTCAAGTCACCAAGGGAGGAGCAAAAGAAAATTTCTTTTGGTTTGAATCTCAACAGGAGGAATTCATAGAATTGAAACATCACCTCTACTCTACACCAGTGCTCACATTACCAGAATTAAGACAACCATTTGAGATCGAGACAGATGCCTCTGACTATGCTATTGGGGAAGTCCTTACTTAACAAGGGAATCCAATGGCATATCACAGTGAGACACTTTCAGACACAGTCCAAAAGTATCCCACTTATGACAAAGATATGTATTCCATTATGCAGGGCTGTCGATAATGGAAGCATTACATTTTGGGGAAGGAAACGGTCATCCACATAGACCACTGACCCCTTTAGTTCATACATACGCAAGGGAAGTTTCAGAATGATTGCCAGCAGAAGTGGTCCACATACCTGCAACAATTCCATTTGAATATCAAGTACAAGAAGGGAAGCACCAATAATGTTGCAGATTGCCTCAACCAACCACCGATCATGGCGTTAACCATTGTGCTCAACTCTTGTGGGCACAAGAATTCTGATTGGCCACTTCTCTACAAAAGTGACCCAAAATTTGGCCACACATACCAGATGCTCTTGGAGGGTTAGCAAGTTCCATATTTTCACCTCTAGGATGCCTTGTTATGTCACCTAGGACACATTTGTGTTCCTTCAAGTGAGTGTGCCAAGATTATTTGGGAAGCACACTATAGTCGGGCCGCTGGGCATTTTAGGGTTGAGAAAATGGTGGCAATATTGCAGAAGTATTTATATTAGCCAAATATTCAACAGGATGTCAGGAGGTACATCAGATCCTGCACTGCCTACGCCATTGTCAAATCGACCATCAAGAAGCAAGGCCTCTATACTCCGCTGCCTACCCCTAGTCGACCTTGGGAATCCATCTCCATGGATTACATGTCAGGCGTCCCTTCTACTAAACATGGCAATGACTATGTTTTTGTGGTTGTGGACATATTCTCAAAGATGGCCATTATGGCAGCCTGCAAGAAGAATATCACAACAGAAGCCAATGTTAAACTCTTCTTTGAACAAGTGTGGGTACACTTTGGGATCCCACAGTATATCATCTCAGATCGGGACAACAAGTTCCTCAGTACATTTTGGTCTAGTATCTGGTCGATGTTGTACACCAAGCTCAATAAGTCCATAGCTTTCTATCCCCAAACTGATGGCCAGGCAGAGGTTGCCAACAGGATGATCGTACACATTCTGCACATGTACGACTCAAAGCATCCACACACATGGGATGAGAGCCTCCCATACATCCAGCACATCTATAACCGGGCACTCTACAACTCGACTAGCCACAACCCTTTTTATGTGGGCTTGGGATTCCAGTCACTATGTCCCATTGTGTGTCCATACCATTTGCAGCTACTCGGGTAGATTCGACTCATGTCCAGTCCGAAGTCGATAAGGAAAATAGCTTCATTGAGAACATCCAACACATTCGCCAGTAGGTCCACACATTTTGGAGAAATCAAATGCCAAGTACAAGTAGTGACATTATCAATATCGGGTGCCACACAAGTTTTAGCTGGGTGACAAAGTCTGGTTGCATTTGCAGAAGGAACACCTTACCAGAGCCTGTTGGAAACTTATACCACTCCGATATGGTCCTTACACCATTATGAAGGTTTTGGGAGACAATGCATTTGATTTCAGCATTCCCCCATTCTTTGGGCTACACCCAGTGTTCAATGTGGACCACCTTCGACCATACTTCCCACCATTGTTGGACACATAAGACATTGCAGAACAACTCACATCTACAGAGTTAAATCTAGACTGCATGGAACAAGCCACAACTAATCAGATCATGGACATGGAGATCAAGAACACCCGACAACAAAGGATCTATTTATATCAAGTTGTCAAAGCATACCAACTCCTTCACCAGGGAAAGTGGCTCACTAGGGACCAAGTTTAGTAGAAGTTTACTCATCTCATGGTGGAACTCAACGTAATGGGGACCATTGATTCCTAAGGGGGGAGGAATGATCTAGGTGGATATTGGTGGCCACCCACTTATTCTACTTGGACCCCCTCCATTGTTTCTTTCATTTTTTCAGTTTTCTTATTTGTAGCATAATTTACTATTTTTGGTAGTTGTTTGGGTTTTGAACTTTCAGAGCCGTTTTGAGGCCCTAAATGATGTTTTTTGGGAAAACTGGGGCCAACATGAGACTTTGTTCGATGTTGTCCATTCAAAAGTTGTAATCGTCAAGTAGGTCTTTCTAATGAGGTATTGTGCATGTCAAAAAGAGATCGTATGCGAAAGTTACGACCCTGGGAAGTTGATGTACCAATTTACCCAAACAGAGCCCATAGTTTGGTGCTTCATCTCCTAGGGTTAGGTTTTTGGATGTTTAGGGTTTTCCATTGTTTCTCAATAATAAATAGGTCTTTGAGCCTCATTGTAACATAGTTCACAGACATGTAGCCACCACATCTCTTCTCAGAGATAAGCTACCATCGCCCGATCTAGTCTTATCTCCATTCTGTTTGTAAGCATATTTCAGTGTTTGATGTTAATGAAATGAAGTGTCATTACTACTGCATCTCTGTAGTTATGGTTATATCTGTAATTTGTTGCATTCTTGTTTAAATCTGGATCAGTGTCCTTGATCAACGTTGCTCTCATCATACTCATATCTGGTATTAAATTGATCATCATTTAGCAATAGTAGTAGTCTCCTCTTCATGCAGGACATCAAGTAAAATATTATATTAGAAGGAAAATAATCATATATATCACAAAATGGATACCATATTCATCCCCCCTCTTAAGAAGGTGCCAACCACAAGCTTAAGCTTGTCTCATACAACAACACTGTATCAATATATGAAGGTAACTTAGTCCCAACTATATGCGAGATTATGTGCCAATCAGAACCCACTCTTTGTCATCACAATGTATCCATGTCATATTCAGATCATACTCAGACAACTCTCTAAGGAGCTTCTTGATCTTGCTAGCAACACCATACTCAACCTCAGTCATGCTATGGACCTCTCATCCAAGCTATCATGGAAGATATCATACTAAGGTAACATCCAAATGTGTTCATCTCATTAATAACAATCTAATCATCATCAGTACACCGAAGTATTCACATATCACAAGAAGATTGCCCCATGCAAGTAATTTTAAGGATGCTAGGCAACAACTCAATTTGAATGAAGAGGATCAATCTTGAATCGATTTAGGTTCTATGCACATCATGTATATATATATATATATATATATATATTATATATATATATATATAGATATATATATATATATATATATATATATATATATATATATATATATATAGATATGGATGCTCAAAATAGAACATCAATGCTTCAATCAACTATCGGTTGCCAAGTAAAGTTCAACAATATCTCTTCACAACTTCTTGAAATTCAATCGGAGTGTCCAAGGATTTTCATTTCCACTTTCCAATATTTCTTCAATAACTTCACAATATAGATTTTCTTTTCCCAACTTCAAAAATTGATTCATCATGACATGATTCATTATTTCGAGCTTCAGAAGCCATCTCCCTCTTACTTAGATCATTAGAGGCTCGTTTCCTGTCAAGAGTATACCATCAGTATATAAAACCAAATTTAAAATCAAATTCATACCTTGGAACACTTCTGAAGTAGAGGTTTGGATCAAGACGTCATTTTGGCTTCACCAGATAATTGTCAATGAAGGCATATCTAGATCAAGGAGCTTGCTTCACATAGTGCTCTATGCAAACATAATACTTTTCCAAACCAATATGCTCAGACTTACAATATTGTACAATCAAATCAACTAAGTCAGCTTATCAAAGTTTAGATGCCAGGTCAGAACCAATATCAAGATCATCACAATACCATAGTATTAGATTCTTTATACCAGGTGACAGGTAGAGCTCTCATTAAGTCATGAATTCCTCTATTATAATGCCAACAAGTTGTCAAAAGCAATATCAAACCAAATTTCATCAAGTCATCCTCATGATCATAATACCAAGAATAAAACATGCAGGTTCCATTCGTTCATGGAGATAGCTTCATACTGAATCACAACATTACATACTTCAACAAATATGAGGAGGCCAATACAAAAACATTATCGAGTACCAATATTAGTCATTAGAAGTTCATATATCATTATTATCAAGGAAAATCATCAGTCATCATATCAAATCATTAGACATTAGGTCAAATCTGAAATTTGCTATCATAGAGAGATCTATAGTCCAAAACATATCTCAACATCAAGTCACATTTCTAAGTCATTTTCAAGCATCAGGTAAAAACTCCAAACAATACTCATCTATATCAATCAACCAAATCATGTCAAACTCTTGTAGCACAAACTTATATGCATATCTCGGTCACATGCAAATGAAAATTCAGTCTACATATTCAGATTATAGTAAGTCATTCAAACTTCCCAGCTCACAAATCTTCCTGATGTCTGCTCCACATCAGTAGGAATGACGTCCTTCAGGTGAACATCTAGTTCCATGCAAAAAACTTCATTTTTGTGTCCATCAGGCATAGTCACACCCATAGGTCTTCCCTGCAAGCGGTCATGAGACTATAGTCGCACCCTTGACCTTACTTCCATGCGGTTGAAAGGCTACAGTCGCACCTGTGAACATGATTTGTGAACATGATTCCGTGCAACTGAGGTTTAGGGTAAGGGAAAAATCTCTCTTCTAAGATCATAAATTTGCTGTAGATTAACAATGTCAGATATTTTCCTATTCATGTCCATAAATCATACTTTAATAGTAAAGAGTATATAACGATAATAGGAGAAGGGATATTATGGAGAGGTTCTCCCTCTGAATGGGAATCCACTTCAGTGATCTTCATTCATGCCATCAACCTGTCTATAATACTATCATGCATCAACAAATCTGTTAGATCATAAAGTCGGACTATATCCACATATACATCATGGTCATATATGTTATCATCAACTACTTCATATTGTTATCAAGGGTTAGTGTCAAAGAGCTAATAGGAGCATACTTAAAGAGTCATATCACAACATTACTTCTTTGTCACGTAACTCACATTAGGGGAATTTTGAGGTCTAAAATGGGCCTCCTACGAAAAATGTACAACCAAAATAAACTTTATAAGAACCAATAGGATTCAATATGATGATGTCAACCCATGGGGGATGATTCATCATTTTTGGAGAAAAAAAGTAAAAAGACTAAAAAATAATAAAATAATAAAACTACTTTTTCAACTCGTATTTCTAGCTTATCTCCCTAAAGATTTACTCAAATTTCAAACAGGAGTACTTGTTAGATGCAAAATTTAATTCCTCATTCAAGGAGTACCCATGTTGCATACTTTTGATAGACCATGTTACATGAAAAATGAGAAATACACGAAAAAATGTGACTGCAATAGTGTTTTTCATTTATTTATAATTATTCATGTAGTAGGGTCCATCGGAAGTATGCAATATGGGTACTCCTCGGATGAGGAATCAAATTCTACATCCAAAGGGTGTTGCTGCTCAAAATTTGAGTGAACCCATAGGGAGATAGTTTTTTATTTTTCCCCTCTAAAATTTGATGATGTAATCTAATCTTATTTTATTATTTCCACTATTATTTTATAATTTCCTTAGGAGGCCCATTTTAGACCTCAAAATTCCCCTAATGGCCCATCAAGTTAGGGAATTCAATTTTACCATATGCCATAATTAATAAGCACATCAAAGCATAACCATGGTAAAAAAAAGATCTTGAATATCAATCTCATTGTTACACTTCTATCATCCGTGCATTTCACAAACAATATCAATAGTACCAAATTACCATCTACTAGAGTCAAGGTGGTAGCCTTTTATGGAATCAAAATATCCAAAAATGATAGATGACAAAGTATACCAATATATCAAATATCAATATTAAGTAGCCTCATATAATCAAGAAGTTCATTATGTAAGATACGTTCTCAACATCAAGTGCACCATTTCATCATAAGAATCATGAATTCAAATCACTTCCATATGCATACATGAACTATTTGAGGAGTCATTCTCATCATACCTTAGGGCTTACCTTTCCATAACATTGAAACAATATACCATGCATACCTTGTAGTATTCAAATACTTGTGCACCTTTTCATATGACATAGGCAACTTGTACCACTTTGTCACCTTTTCATCAGGTGCCTCTTTACTTTTTCCAACTCTAGCTTTTCTTTCCCGCATCTCAAATGATCCTCAAGAAGGATCCTATTATTACATCTCATCAAGGAGGTTAGAAACATCTAAATACTCAAATATACATGCATGAAGTTATTGTAGTGGCTACAACACCCTCCAAAATTTTGGCTCGCATGTAAATTTTAGAGCCTACAATTGATCTCGCGATCGATCATCCTTGGTCACTTATTGGTAAGTGATGATTTCAAGCTCCCCTCCTTGAACCTAAAAGTTGTCCACATTCTCATCTTTATGCAACATGTGTCATTTTTAGGCATAGGTGTTGTTGTTTATGATGCAAAGGGAATGTTGTTTTGCTTCAAGGGAAAGAATGTGTGCATGAGTGGTTGTCATCACATAGACATGTTTCATACTCACTTCATGCACTCTTGTCACCAAGGTTGTTGCATCAAGAAAAATATGTCTTATGCATTTTGGATGGTCTATTTCGTGTCACTAAGTGTTTGTGTGCGATCAAAATCAAGTCCTACCAATGTTTACATATGTTTCAATGATCTCACACTTAGCCATTTTCCTGAGCAACCTAGCCTCATCCAACTTACAGGAACCATGTGCTTCGCTTTTGAACCCACCAAGCTTCCTCCCTTGCCTGCTGATGGGCCTCTAAATTAGACATAAATCAAGGCCCATGCCTCTAAATTAGAACATAAATTAAGGCCTATGACCATCCTTTAGCACATTAAACCCCTCTTTCTGCATTAGATAATGTAATTTTAACTTTAATATATTCATTAGGAATGTTTATGAATAATTGGATATTTGTGCCTAATATTATTTATTTTTGTGGAATATTATGAGAATATTGGGCAGATTATGAAGATTTGGAGGAGGAGATAATTTAGGGATTTTATCCCTACTACAAGAGGGTCAATAATAAATAATAAGTCAACAAGATATTATGGAATCATGGCAAAAATTGCGGAACTCCAATGAAAGAGAAAATCTAGGAATGTATTCCCTGCCATTTAATGTAGATTCATAGTGTTGGGGACCAAATCCACTGATCAATGGATTTTGGTGGGGAAAGCGTCCTCCTTTGATGGGAAATGATTCCTAATCATTTTTTATAAGTACCAAGTTGAATTTGACTCTAGGGATAGATAATAGTGTTTTTTTGGAGAGAATTCATATTTTTGCAGCTACATTGTATTTTCTTGCAAGGATGTAATTGTATTGATGAAAATAATGAAGATTGGTGTCATGTTCAACTTCTAAATCTTGTTCTCCTCCATAGGTATCTAATTTTCCTTGGTCTTGGCCATCCCAGGAGCCTCAAAGCCCTTTTGTATCATTTTCTTTCCTTCTTTTCACTTCTTATTCACATGCATCTATTGTTTTTATTTCTTTCTACTTCTGCATTTAGTATTAATGATTCCTTATTGTAGGATTGACTTAAATGGTTAATGTAAGCTCTTTTGCAGGATCACAAGCATCATTTCATCATTGGAAAACATTTGGTAGGTCATAGTAATCATTGAGCTACTTGGATTAACTTTCTTATTCCCAGATCTAGATTTCTCGAACTCCTTTGTGGCAAAGAACAATAAATTTATGCTATTTTTTATAGCATGTTAATGAGATTCAATAGAGTTGGTTCCACTTGCATTAGATCAAAAAAATATTCTTGTTCATAACAAAAATCACCCCATTGAATTTTCACTTGATTAGGTTAGGCATTTTTTAGATTTACTAGCTCACTAGTTCTTGAATTTCTAAATTTTTGACTAGTACTGTTTTTCTATTTTTTAGCATGGTTTAACAGAGGTTTTTTTGAGTGTTTCCACTTGGAATGGGGCCTAAGACATCCTAGTTAATAAAAAAATTTGTCATATCCAATTTGAATTTGATTTGCTTGGCCATTCGATGAATTATAATTTCGTATAGTAAATCTGTAACATCCTGTAGTAAATCAGGGGATCCTATAGGAAATCACTGTAGCATCATGTAGGAAATCACTGTAGCATCCTATAGAAAAGCCTGTTTTGAGCCGGAACTGAAAAAAAAAAATCATCATTGAAGCTGAGGTTAGGCCTCTACTTGACCTCCATGCCATCAAGACAATTTTAACCCTCTTGCTCCACAACTGTCTCCCCTGCCAAAGATCAAGGAAAGATTACCATTTGCATTCATAAAGCAAAAAGATTTAAAAAATAAGTTCTTTTATATTTACACACGCACACAATAGTTAGTACTCTCTAGATCAGATTTCATGCTAAGTTATTTTAAATCATCACATGTGATAAATAGGGTTAAGCTAGGTTTCTTTTACATTTAGTTCATGATCTTTATGCAATTAGAATAGGTTTCTTTCCTTGTACTTTCTTTCTCGCAATAGGTTAAGGTTCCATTTTGAACATTTCATTTTCTAAAATTAGTTTAGGACTTGACTTCAGTACATCCACTCCATTACATCATGACAGCAAAGGAATGAAACATTGTATGCTGCACATATAGTGTCGATACCTCTTAAGTTTGTACGAACCCCAGGTTGATAATTAAAGTTGGTAGCCTTAGGAGTTGCAACATTCTTGTTGCAATACCGAGGCTCATCACTTTTTAGCGCCATTTCTAGGGAGGTGTCAAAGTATGCATTGTTTTATTCCCTAGTTGATTAATTTCTTTTTACTTTTTGCAAAAACAAAAAAATATTTGCATTAGGCATATTTAATTTCAAAAGTAGAAAACTGCATTGCATTATAGTTTTCATTCAATCATAAAAACAAAAACAAAAAATTCCCCAACACCAACCCACCCCCCCATTTGATCACGTGGTGCAGTAAGAGCCACATCACCATTCACTTTTGTACGTAGAAGAAGAAGATGACAAATGATGACAATGACGAAGATCCTCTCAGATTTCCCATTCAAGATACTGATGGTAGTGTGCACATGAAGAACATCCCTCCATATTTTCCTCCAAAATTTCATGATCTAAGGCCAGAGCATTTAGAAACCTTTCTCTTTGAATTTGAAATTGTTTGTAGATCTTATGGTTACTTATTAAAAACTCAAAAACTGAGATTTTTTCCGGCAACATTGAAGGATAAAGCTCTTAAATGGTTCATGAGTTTAGGGACTAATTCAATAAGATCATGGAATGTTATGCAAAATATATTTATAGAAAAATATAAAGATCATGATATTAAGGAATAAATCTTTAGAATGAATCAAAGTGAAGATGAGAGCCTTGAGGATGTAATTGATAGGTTCATGTATAATGTTAAGAGGGGAAAACTACATCATTTAGGATCTGACACACAAAAACCCTCTTACTTAGAACAATTAGGGATGAGTGGATTGATATTATTGATCTCATGAGTAGAGGTGATGTATATCAATTATCATTTAAAGAAATTTGTGAAACATGCAAACACATATCAAGAGGAAAGACAAGAGTAAGTCAATCAGCATCAAGATCAGTAAATCAAGCTAAACTTGGAAATTTGTTTGATGACTTTAAAACAAAAATTCTTAGCAATCTAATCAGGCAAGTAGAAATGATAAGAATACAAAATAAGAAAAAATAATATGTTTGTGTTGTCCATGTAGAATCACATTATGTTAAATGTTTCTCCTCATTATCAAGGTTGAAGGAAGTTCACGAAGAGGACAATGGAGCAAGTCAATTGCCAATGCAACAATGTTATGTAGCTCCAAGAGGACCATGGCAGCCTATTCAACCTAGTATTATGCAAGAGAAATTTAAAGGTTATGCATATCCACTTCAAAGTAATTGGAACACACTCTTTCTTTGGCAACATTGGACATCCCAACCCCAAAACCAATCTTGGCAACAAGGTTGGCAAGGAAATTATGGGAGCCTTCCACAATAACCTCAGTATTTTCCTCAATATCCTCCATACCCAACTCCATGTTATCCCTACCATTCATCTCCACCACAACCACAACCCCAACCACATCCATCTCAAATACCCACTCCCACTCAACTACCTGTAGCACCATTTCCAAACCCACACATTGAAGTAGCTCAGCCCACTTACAATACTGAGGTACAACACTTCCAAAAATCTCCTCTTGAGCTCAATGGTATTCACCATAGCTTAGGAAGAGTATTGCAAAAAAGAGATTCTCTTGACACCATTGAAGGACTACATCTAGAGGAAAAGGATTCATAAGAGAAGATCAAAGAATCATGGGTTGCACTTTATGAAGAGCAGACATCAAAATCAGAGATTAAGAAAGCTCCCTCATGGTTACCATCAAATCCTCCATGTATTCAAGAGATCAATCAATAAATATAGGAAGACTTGAAGGTCATGATAGAAGAAGACATCCAAAATGGTCCAAATCAGCGAGTGGACCAGAGGCATCACAACTATATTGAAATATGGTTCCAGACAGTCACTAAGTTGCAACAATACTCTCTTCCTCAATTGTGCTTGATATCATCAAGGTCAAATAATTTGGTCTCTAAAATCCGGGTACATGTCAAGGCATACATTTCAAGCCTACACATCATTTTGTTTGTCATCTTTATGTGCACATGGCTCCATTAGAAGTATTCTTATACTTACAAGTGATTTTGTTTTTCAAGTAGAGTAGGGTAAAAAAAAATAATTGAAAAATAAGAGAAAAAAATAAAAATCTCAAGTGAAAACCTCTTTGGAGGCACCTGAGATTGGCTCATTGATTGAAAATGTCCATGAGATAGTCAATGGGTTGGGAAAAAAGAAAAAAGAGGAAAAAAGAAAAAGATCCTAGGTGAAAACCTCCTTTCAGGCGCCTAGGCAAACCTACTAGTTGAAAACCTCCTTGAGGTGGCTAGTAGGACTAGAAAAAGAAAAAAAAATAAAAAAAACCTTTGCTTCATGTATCTCTATGATGAATGCATGTACTGTCCAACATTTGCAAGCAATAAGAACAAGTTGGTACCAAAAGGAAAATTGGTCAAGCCTAGTCAAAGGAAGTCAAATTTTGACTTTCTCCTCTTTTGCTCAAATGATCCAACAAGGCCAAGGCCATGCCAATCCATCACCCTCATTTATTTTCACCATCCACCCATCATTCTCAAGCTTCTACCATTCAGTTTGCTTGCTATCATAAAAAACTACAGGATGTTCTGTTTTACTACAGGAAAGAAAAATACATAGAGCAAAAATTTGTTTTTTCCATAACTTGAAAACCATGCATCCATTTGCAAGGCTGTTTCAGGGGAGATGCATATGGATGATGGTAACATTCTCAAGCAATTTTAACAAATTCCAGTGCACAATTTCGAGAAATCAGCGTCCATCACTTATAACCATTTTTGCATTTTCTCGATACTCGTGCATCCATTTAAAAATCTGTTTCATGAGGAGATGCATATGGATTATGGTAACATGCCAAAGAAATTTCAGCAAATCGGTTTCCAAGAAATCAACCTCCATCATTTTAAACCCTTTTTAGTTTTTCTTGGGATTCGTGCATCCATTGATCAAAATTAATTTATGGGGAGCTTCATAATGATGATGGCAACATGCTTAGAAAGTTTCAGGTCAATCCATTCTATCTTTTGGGAGATATGGACAAAATAAGTCGGATACAAAAGGTTGTCGTGTAGACCTACACGATTCCCTAAAAACCTACAGGATCTTACAGGATACAGAAAAAAACCTACAGGATTGGTAGTGAGTAGTTTAAAGGGAAAAACCAAAGGTTGGCTTGATCAGACAGTGATAATGAGATATATACAACCCTCGACATCCATAAGAGAAACATGATAGGGGGATTTAACAAGAGGGAACCCAATAGCACAGTGATGATTCATCAACATCACCATCCAGTTTATGCACATCAAGGAACAACATTAGAGAAAAAAGAGAAAAACAAATGCAACAAATACAAGCAAGGTTTTCACTCTCCAACAAACAACATCTACATGAAGGCCATCAAGTAGGTACAGGTATGCAATATTCTTGACCTCTTCTCTTGAGCATATTATAGTTATAAATTTGTTGTCGATGCATGAGAGATGAGGTTTGATAAGCTAAGGATGGGTCAACAGTCTCAGCCGCCTTCAACTAGTTAATTAAAGCTCACTCGTTCACCCATGCAATGTTGAAAAGTCAAATTATGAAGGGTGATGATTTCAAGGAATGAGGACAACAGTTAAAAGAAGAAATTTTTGCAAAGACCAAGTTACCACAACACTCCAAGCCCTCCATCCACTTCATATTCACTATATATTCATCATTCATCCATCCCATTTCATTCTTGAAAAAAAAACAAATAGAGCATCCTCTCCATTTTCACAAACCTACACTACTCCCTTTGAGCCCTATCATCATCATCCAATCCCTCTTCATTATTTGTGATCACTCCCATACAGCTAGAAGACCATGAAAGAGGAGGAATGACTACTACAGGAAGGCATAATGTTACTACAAGAAGGAAGAAATGAACAAATTATGCTAAAGCCAAAGATGGTAGAGCTTAAGAGAGACCTAATCAAAATAGAGAACTACAAGGCCATTAGGTAGTCATCTAGGCCATAAGAGGGAAGAAGAAGGCAAACAAAAGGAAATGAGACATTCGCCATCAAAACAAAACTCAAACTACAATGATGAAATGATGTTTTCCAAGTGGTCTGCAATCTCTTTCTAGCTTTTGTCCAAGGCCTAAAAATGGGAAAAAGGAATGGGAGTCAAGTTGAGGGTCTGTCCTCGGCTCAGAATATCATTTATGCTCAAAAAGGGTTTCCTGTAGTTTTAATAGGGTTTCCTGTAGTTTTGACGGGAATTACTACAGGATGTCATTGTTCTCATATAAATGAATTTTGAAGGTGTTAGAGGTTTCGAAATGGCGAAATAAGGTAGCATAAGGTTGATAAGGGTGTGGAAAACCTTGCCAAACTGAAAAATATTCAAGAACCCATATTAAATAAGGGAAAGAAGGCAAACTAATGGTTTCAAGAAACAATGATTTTCTTTGCACAAATATGTTTTTGGGCTTGTCCTTGCAGAACTTGTAGCCAATATTCTTAATGCACAAGAGAGAGGCCACTAGGGCCATGGATGGGGCACAATGAGGTCACTAAGTTGCTGAGAGGATAAGCAACACTTTCAATAGGGTGGTATGACCGGCCTCTAAATTAGACATAAATTGAGGCCCGTGCCTCTAAATTAAATCATAAATTGAGGCCTACGACCATATTTCAGCACATTAAACCTCTCTTTTTGCATTAGATAATGTATTTTTAACTTTAATATTTCCATTAGGAAGGTTTATGAATAATTGGATATTTGTGCCTAATATTATTTATTTTTGTGGAATATTATGAGAATATTAGGCAGATTATGAAGATTTGGAGGAGGAGATAATTTAGGGACTTTCTCCCTACTACAGGAGGATCAATAATAAATAATAATTCAACAAGATATTATGGAATTATGACACAAATTGTGGAACTCCAATGATTGAGAAAATCTAGGAATGTGTTTTCCGCCATTTAATGCAGATTCCTAGTATTGGGGACTAGATCCACTAATCAAGGGATTTTGGTGGGGAAAGTTTCCTTCTTTGATGGGGAATGATTCCTAATCATTTTTTATAAGTACCAAGTTGAATTTGCCTCTAGGGATAGATAATAGTGTTCTTGTGGAGAGAACTCATATTTTTGCAGCTACATTGTATTTTCTTGCAAGGATGTAATTGTATTGATGAAAATAATGAAGATTGGAGTGATGTTCAACTTCTAAATCTTGTTCTCCTCCATAGGTCTAAGTTTCCTTGGGAGTGGACATCCGAGGAGCCTCAGAGCCCTTTTGTATCATTTTCTTTCCTTCTTTTCACTTCTTATTCATATGCATCTCTTGTTTTTATTTCTTTCTACTTTTGCATTTAGCATTAATGATTTCTTGTTATAGGATTGAGTTAAATGGTTAATGTAAGTTCTTTTGCAGGATAAAAAACATCATTTCATCCTTGGAAAATATTTTGAAGGTCATAGTTATCATTGAGCTACTTGGATTAGCTTTCTTATTCCCAAATCTAGATTTCTAGAACTCCTTTGTGGCAAAGAAAAATAAATTTCTGCTATTTTTTAGAGCATGCTAATGAGCTTCAATAGAGTTGTTTCCACTTGCATTAGATCAAAAAAACATTATAGTTCATTACAAAAATTAGCCTACTTCATTTGCACTTGATTATGTTAGGCATTTTTTAGATTTACTAACTCATTAGTTCTCGAATTTCTAGATTTTCGACTAGAAATGCTTTTCTATTTTTTAGCATAGGTTAATGTAGGTCTTTTTGAGTGATTACACTTGGAATGGGGACCTAAGACATCAAAGTTAATAAAAAAAATTTCCCATCCAATTTAGATTTGATTTTCTTGGTCATTCGATAATTATAATTTCGTATAGTAAATCTGTAACAAGCTGTAGTAAATCAGGGGATCCTGTAGGAAAGCAATGTAGCATCCTGTGGCAAATCACTATAGCATCATGTAGGAAAGCCTGTTTTGAGCCCAAATTGAAAAAATCATCATTGAAGCTGGGATTAGGCTTCTAATTAACCTCCATGCCATCAAGACCATTTAACGGTCTTGCTCCAAACTTGTCTCCCCTGCCAAAGATCAGGGAAAGATTGGCATTTTCATTCATAAAGCAAAAAGATTTAAAAAGTAAGTTCTTTTATATTTACACATGCACACAACAATTAGTACTGTTAGTGTCAGTATCTTCACACTGCCAAGTCATATAATTTTTTCTCAAAACCCTCTTCATGACGACTCTGCATTTTACACGAAAAGATGATGGTCCTACTATTGAAGAATTCATACAAAGATACAAGTCCACATATGGGACATCTTGGAAGCTTCCAATGGTGTTTAATATGAGAGATGAGGCTCAAAAATGGAGTTCATCATTTGACGACCTGCAGTTGATCACACTTTCAAATGCAAAATTTGAAAAAATCTTTTTGGACAAATGGTCTCGGGCTAGAAAAAACGAGAATGAGACACATAAGGGGTTAAATGCTACGGGTGTCTCTTTACTGCAGGTTCATGGATTGATTCAGAAAGAGAAGATCATTGTTTCTATCAATCCTAATGGTAAACATAATTTTATCAATGTTAATTTGGCAAAAAAATTGCAAGTCCCAGCAAAACATATTGAAAATACACAGGTTGATGATAAGGATGTTCAAATTTATAAGGATTTGAAACTTTTTATGGATAAGTATGTGTTTCATGGTGATTTTTATGCTTCAGATATGGATAACATGGATGTTGTTTTGGGAAACCCTTGGATGGAATTAGTGGGTACTATAAATATTAATGTGCAGAAGAAATTCCTGAAGCTCTGGTATAAAAAGAAGAAAATTACATTACAGAATATTTCCATTAATAAGTAGGTAGAGTCCAAGGAGGTTGAAGCAGAAGATGTTACAGGGAATGACATATCAGATGATGAGCAGTTGATGGTCGACCATCAAACACAAACAGAGGCTGAAGCGGAAAAGGTTACAAGTGTTGACACATCTGATGAGGGTTCAGTGGTTGAAGTAATATTGGAAGATAAGACACCACATCAAGCACCCCAACATGCACCAGATAAAATTCAGGCTGCAGTAAAGGGTGAATTAAAGAAAAAGACACCGTGGATTAAAAATTCAACATATCATCACCCACATCACCTAATAAGACAACCATCAAGATGGCAACCAATTAGTCACAAGGACAACAACCCCCGCAAGACAGATAGAGAGGAGCGATGATCCACCTACTACACATCAACATAGAAGAGCTACCACGGTCAACTTCCATCTCAAGCGAGCGAGGCACCAGCAAAATCGAGGGTTCACCTTTCTCTTGGATGGCTAGATGAACGTGCATGGTACCAGTGGACTACTCTTTTGAGTATATCTTATTATTTGTGTTCTTCCCATGTTTCGGGGACGAAACATGCTTAGGGGGGTGGAATGTTATATACCTAG
>APFE030624421.1:27188-84023 GCA_000404065.3 Pinus taeda
TTGCCCTACCTTAAGGGTTTGATAATAAAGAAGCATTTCTATCTTATTTCTTGGGTTTATTTCTATTGTCTTATATTTTCATATCAGAGTTATAACATCCACGAACCATGGGATTGTATAAATAGAGCAAGGCTCTAAGTGTAACAAAGAGATAGATAAGGGGAGAAAAAGTATGAGAAGTCTAAGAGATTAAGTCGCAAGTAAAGTGTGTCTTTGGGTCATAGAGTAGGAGAAGGCTCTGCAGCTAAGTGCACAAAGGCCTAATAGTCCACAGCTAAGTGTACGGACCCCTGCAGGTGAGTGCGCAGGGCGAGTCGAGTCTATAACCGAGGAAGGAATTAATAAAGAGAATTTTTGTTATAATCCTGTGTATCTTTTCTTGGGTTAATGCATGTTTGATATAACTTGCAAATATATTGGTTATTTACTGCGCTCACTTGTATGAATGGTTTATGTTGTTAAGTATAACTTAAAGCAAGCAAGTAGGATAAGATAATTAACTAACATCGGAATACCAGTAAGGTCTTGGGTAATAACGCAGGGCGTGGTGTTCAGCCCCTAGATAGGGTTACATGAAGGCAATATATCAGGCTACAAGGTATGGGAAAGTGTGTGAAGCAACCTGCACGCAGGGTCAAACCGTGGACCACTTGAACTCATCAGACATCTCCAGGGTGCGGAAACTTGGTTCTACCACCCTCCCATACTGCTTCGGGTGAGACCTCAATCCACACTCTGCGGATTTTTTCCGAAAGGGCCAATAGTACCTGGACTTGTTTGGTTAACTTAACTCCAAACCTAGGTCAAGCCCTAATAAGCCAACAAATGGTTTTGTTGCTGGGACCGAGATCTGCATAGAGATGTCTGATGTCGTATCACTAGAATCCGATAAAGAAAGAAATTGAAGAGTGGTAGGACAGAAATATTCACGAGTTCGCGGCATAGGAAAACAAGAATCCATGATTATCAAAGGAAGAGTGGTTAGATTTCTATTTATATATGGAAATCCACGAAATTTTCTTTGCATCCTTCCCCTTTGAGTTGTATGAGTGGATCACGAAGCTAACAGATAGTCAAGGAAGGTGTAGGCTCAAAAAACCTATTGTGTGGACCCCAGAGTTGGTGCGCAGATTGGAAGCATTGGAGGATAAGATCACGCGCGCTGTGGATCACTGGATTAATTGAATTATAGGAGGATTTATTACTGAATTCACGGTAGATACTTCAGTTAGCTATAGCGAGGTGGAACGACGCTTCCTCAAAGGACCGTGAGGTAAGTAAGTTAAATCTTTAAACACTTGGATTAAGATGCTACTGCGTGAAAAGCGGGTTATGCGAATAAATTGATGTTTGGGGCTACGTGAAGTGGGAGGATATACAAAAATGAAGGTAGCACAGAACTAGAAACTAGCCCCTTGATTTCACCTCCATAAGAAGGTGAGGAAGAGCTCGCAAAGGTTTCACTAAGAAGTGTGATCAGTTTGATAAAGCAGTGGATTCCACGCATACCATCCCCACCTACACCACTACCAGTTTCACCATCTTCACCCTCGTCTCTGCCCACACCACCTCCGCCACCACCACAGTTCAATACGTCAAGCGTGATAAAGTTTCCAGTGTTCAAAGGAGTAGGGAATGAAGATTGAGAACCGTTTTGGTTCATGGTAGGGGCTGTATGGGAAGCGTAGGGAGTCGCGGATGACAATATAAAGAAAGCAACGTTGGTCAGCACTCTGCAGGATCATGCACTGACTTGATACATTAAGCATTCCAATGACAATCTGAACGCAGGGATCATAGATATTCAAGCGGCCTTGGATAAAGAATTTAGCAAGCCAAAATCAGAGACACAATCGATCGTTGGATTTAAGGAAATCGCAATGCTTCTAGGTGAGACCCCCTGGGAGCTATATTAGAGACTGAAGTGTACAACTCATGAAGCCAATATGACCTTGACGGATGGGAAACACTGCGCATGGTTTGTAGCATCGCTAACGTCGCATATAAGGAATGTGTTGTCACAACAGAAGCTCACCACTCAGACCAAGGCGTTGGAAAGCGCAATGAGACTGCACGAGACTCCGATACAAGATCCTAACCTGGGAGTTCAACAAATCCACACGCAATTGAAAAACTTGTGCCTTGAGATGCAGAGTTTGAAACAAGATAGGACAGTTCACCTAGAAGCGCATGAGGAGGTATGGTGCATAAAGTGCAAAGGCCAGGGACATGACAAGGACCATTGTTCAGTCTACGCGAACTACCTGGTGGGAGGAGGACCAATTCCATTGAGACCGGAGGCACAAGAAGGACTGAGCGTGGTGCCTGCATTATGGTGCATGATTTGTGAGATAGGAGGGAAGCATGCGACAGATAACTGCCATCTATTATAGAAGTATACATAGAATTCCCAGCAGTTGTTTTGTAATTTCTGCAGGTCAGTAGGCCACGATGAGCACACCTATAGAAGTTATGAACTGATGATGGATCAGACTCCTACCTACAGAGTTAAGACCAAAATACGAGCCCTCGATCAAAATGCAGGGATGGAACGCACTGGATTTCAGGGGCGCGGACAAGGTCGAGGTGGAATGGGACCAGGAAGAAGTCATGGACAACTGATATGCTACAATTGTGGAGGGATGGGGCATTATACCTATGTTTGTACAAATATGACGAGACCATCATGCTTATATTGTACCCAATTTGATCATGAGACAAAGGACTATCCCACGCTAAGAGCGAGGTTGCGCAACAATGGAGCACTCCAACCTCCCCCGACTCAGAACCTGTAAATGATGAGATCTGAGCCGCGCGAGGAAGACTCGAATGTAAATATCATGCTTTGAAGTGGTATCATGACAGGAGATGACAAAGGAAAGCAGCCCAAAGAGAGTGCCTAGGTTCGCAAGGCTCCAACAAAGGAACCAGAATTTGATTTAGAGTGCACTAAGGAGACATTCATGGAAGCTAAGAAGAGCTTCGCGGATGCCTCCACTTCAGGAAGTAAAGACAAAATGGAACCAAAAATGGACCCATCAATGCTCACTACATTTTTGGAGACATGCATGAAGCTGCTGTGCAATAGCAAAGCTGTGAAGGGGTTGCAAGAACTCATCACTAGATGTGCTGGAACCACGCCACGAGAACCACACGTAGTCTGGAAGGTCGGGAAGCACACAACGCGAACATGGAGAGAGATGAGATTGACTGTGGAAATTGGGGAATATGAGATGGATCCAATGATTCTGGATCTAGGACCAGACGTGAACGTCCTGCCAAAGAATACATGGGAGCGCATGGGCAGGCCTGTGCTGCAATGGTCTCCTATTCAATTGTGACTGGCGAACCAACAAAAGATCCTACCTATGGGAAGATTGCAGGGAATAATGGTAGATATCAAAGGTGAAAGCGTGCTTGTTGATTTTGAAGTAATAGAGATTGTTGATGACAACAAGCCCTATCCCGTGCTACAGGGAATAGATTGGGTCACTGACATGAATGAAGTGATAAATCTAAAGAAGCACAAGATGATTTTTGAGAAAAAGTCACTGCGTGTAGTGGTACTGTTAGACCCTGCAAAAGTATCACGCCACACAGAGCCAGTGCACAACTACGATAACGACGATGATATAGACTGCATCTTCAAGATAACCACATGGGAGCAGGACTGGGTAGATCCAATAGTGGATGGCAGACTCTCGTGGGAGCACGAAAGCTCTTTCACCTCAGATTCAGACGAGGAAGTAGAACAATGGAAAATCAGTTACACGAGGTAACCACGCTCAACTGTAACATGATGACAAGGTCATTACGATGCATGGAAACAAAGGTAAGAGGCCTTCTATGTATGACGGGTTGAGTGAGGTGGATGATCTCCTGAACAAATTTGAGAGAGAAGTGTCATAACAGTAGCGTTTCGATCCTTTGAAATGGGTACTGCGCGCTACGCCCTCAAGGTGGTGGGGTACGCACCAGCAGAATTTTGAGGACTGGCGTGAATGCAGAAGGATGATGCGCCTACAATTTGGGAAGCCTCAAATGTGGATAAAAGCCAAGTATGTTGGACAAAACGGCCCATGCGCCGACCTTTCTAGATGGATACAGTCATATGGTACACAACCTGCACGAAGGCACACCATCCGCATGGTAAGAAACATGATCGGCAAGCAGGAGTGGGCAAGGAAATGGCATGAACAACCCCTTCGTTTGGGAGCAAGAGGTATGATAAGACCAAGTGCGTAGAAGGTTATCTGTGTGGAAGCCTTTGAAGAAGTGTGTGAAGTACTGAATAGGGTCCACAATGTGAAACAAATTGACTTGTACCTGCGCGTACCAGCGGTACTATGGGCGTATAGGACCACGTGTAAGAACCTGACTGTGCAGGCACCACCAAGGCTGGAATATGAGACGAATGTTGTAAGCCCTCTAGTACTTGCATAGCCTCATTCAACACTAGTAGGGACGATGGTTCATGGAACCTCGGAAGCCGAAATCCAACAGGGAAACCTTAGACTCCAAGAACTTGAAGAAGAAAGGGTACGATTAAGAAAGAAAAGTGCGCTGGTGGGCACAAAAGTCAATAAGCTGGAGGACGAGATAAAGGAATAGTTTCTCGCCAAAAAAACTAGGATGGTAAGGTGAGGTGCATACGATCATGCTAACTAGTTTGAGAACTATCGCCGTGAATTGATTAGGCTGATGCGTTGGATTGGACCGCATATTGCTAAGCATGGTGACCAGGGTAGCGCGTTGCAAATGGTGAAGTGTATGATGTCGACCGTAACAAAAAAAGGTGGGGCTTCTCCAGGAACCATGACAGAGGATAGGATGGAACTCTACACAGGTGGTGCGGCCACCTGACTAGCCAAAGGAAATATAGTCTTAGCACTCCAAGTAGTTGAAAGGAAGCATGGGACTATAAACTACTCTGCTAGGAAGCTATGCGAAGTTGGAGTTGTGTGCAGAAACAAAAATTCACAAGGTCCGTGACCATGCATGGGGGGCTGCGCTACTGCACGGGTTGGTCAGAAAGTGACCGTTAAAGTCACTATTCACGATGGGATGATCGACTTGAGGGAAAATGGAGAGGGTGAAAGGAATTTAAGACGCAATTTATGGGAAAAATCTGGGAAAATCTGCCACCAAGGAAGCATTAATGAACTGGATTTTGCGGGGGCGATCGAATTCAAATTCAAAAAGTGGTATAAAATACAAAGGGCTGCCTAGAAAACAACACTTGGTCATTTGAAAATTGAGCGATTGATCAGAGCCCTAAGTGAGCCCCTGAGTTCGCGAGTGCTATATTTTTAGACCAATACGATGGAAACTGCTCGAGATGTTATGGACCTAACAGAAGTAACTACTGAGGAGGCTACATAGGCCCTAACTGTGGGGGATGTTCCGGAAGGTGCCGTGATTGTGGCAGAAATCCTGAAATCACCACGCACGCAAAGAGCAAGAAGGAAAAACAAGCAATGGCTCCCATACACCTGTCCCCGCGGAACCCTCTGCGCAGAAAAATATCAATGGAGGAGAAAGGGAAAGCCGTCACTATAGAAACAGATGAAGAAGAAGATTTGCAGGATCTTACCATCATAGAAGAAGAAGATGAAGGCATGGAGGTGGATACTCAGGCTACGCATTCTATGAAAAAACTACCCGCCTATGTCCCCCTACGAAAAGGGAAGGCCAAAGTGCCCAAGGACCTGGACGAGACCAAGAGCTCGCTCCAGACCCCACTCCTCCTAGATGGCATTATGTTTGAAGGAACGCACCTAGGTGCATGTTAAGCCTGAAATTTGAAGATTGGGACCTCGTTGACGACTAGAATTTCCCTCACCTTGAGACTGGAAACCTCATGAAGCAGAACACGTGGGGGTGGTGACAGCACTAGAGCCGCAGAAGTGGTTACGTAGAGTGCAAAAGGCCGAGCTACTGAGCCTACTTTGGGTGTTGCATTTCCACCACGCCCCAATAACCATTTTCGTCATCAGGTAGCTGCTCTACCTTGTGCATGATGGGTGTTTATGGTTGGAGGAGCCCATCCCCATCACGCTAGAATTGATTCATCGCGTCTCCGAGCTTCCATACAAATAAGAGGACCCCATGACCATATCGGAAGGGAAGGGAATTGATTTGGCCATTGCAGAGGCCATGAAGAAGAACTACAAGATGGAAAAGAATAAGAGGGGCTACACCATTTCCAACATCAAGGACAAAAAATTACACGTGGAAATCCAAATCCTAGCAGGAAAAGTTATGCACAAGTGCCACGCAGACGAGGTACCTGCGCCAGTGGTTGCACTGGCCGAGCAGTGCGTGGATGGGGTCCAGTTTAACTGGTCTGAATTACTCTACACATAATTTTTAGAGAATTGCCATGAAGCCCAAGAACAGGGCAAAACGTTCCACTATGCATGGCTATTGCTGTCCATAGTGCTCGTACTTGGGGAATTGCCGGAGGATAGTCAATTCCCCATAATTGACAGAGATTTACTAGAGGTCGCGAAGTACGCTTCGCTCTGGGCCACGAAGCATTCTAAAAGGATACATGAAAACAAGATCTTTTGGGTGTTCGTGGAGATGAACATCAGAATGTGGATAAACTGTAAGCCATGGTTGTCACCCACAGTTTACAATAGTCTGCAGAGTTTTGTAGAATTTAAGGCATACATGCATAACATATATATCAGGGCGCACAAGGACCCGAAGAAGCAGTGGACAAAGATACCCTTTGTAGCCACCAACGATGCCATTTTCAATGTCGTCGAGGCATGGCCACCATAGTGGTGCGCCCCAAACATTGCAAAAATCGAGAAGCAAGCAGCGAAAAAGAAGAAAGATGAGGCCAAGCTGTGCATCGCACAGTTGGCCAAAAAATGAAGGAAGGAAACGATAGCAGAAGAAGTGTGGACAGAATGGGATACAGTAAAGAAAGAAGCTGAGCAGGAAAAGGCCGTAGCAGCAGCAATAGCACAGGAAGTAGCCACGAAGGCGGGCCAGGGCCAAACAACGCCTTCATTGGGGTAGGAAGCAGAGGAAGTAGAAACAGAAGTAGGATGTGTGGACCCACAAACCGCGTCAACACAACTGAAGCACCATCACCCAACAGAGCGAGCAGGATCACGGAAGAAGGTCAAGGCCTCGAAATATTCCATTGACCCGATCACCCTAACCGAGGGTGATCTGCATGACATCAGCGAGACGGTGCACGCTGTCACTAATGAGGCTCTCCAAGATTTAATGCAGGAGAACCAGATTGTGTTGGGGGCCCTCAGAGCGTATTTGCAGGAATTACAGGTGCGCCCCCCTCAAGTTGGTACCCTTTCGACCAACCTCGTAGTGGGATCCACGACAGCAGAGCAGCTGTTGCGCGCGCGGATGAAGAACACAATAGTGTTGTCAGAAGGGGCACTAGTGACATCAAATGAGCCCGACAGGCCTTTGGTTAGCGCGCTGAAAGGTCTTGGTGTTAATCTAGTTGTCCTCTCGCTCAAGACATTATATGTGTTGCAGGATGGGATAAATGCAGAGTTGCAAGCTAGGAAGAGCCGCATGCTCCAAGTCCTGAGTGAGAAGAAAATAAACATGGAACAAATAAGCTTGCAGCGCGACAAATTGGTGTCGTAAAATCAACAACTGATACAGGTGATAGACAATGCTTTCCAAAGTGTCCTGGAGTTGGCCATCCTAGCAGATATCCCAGCAGAGGCGCAGATGCACATGTTAGTAGTAGGGGTCTATGAGGCTAGGGAGGAAATGAAAAAGGTTCAGCTGGAGCTGAATCTTCAGATCGCCGAGCTGCAGTTAAAGGTGCAACCATCTACTCCCCCGGAAGTCAGAGAACATTGCGTTGGTGATATCATAGTGGGATTGGAGGAAATCGGAGGTGCAGTGTGAGATTGCACCAACATGTTGGAAGAATCACTTGAGGTCCTCACAACTCTGCAGGAGGACCCCAACATCCAGCGCTTAAAGACAGAGGTGTGAGAACTCCAACAATAGTATGACAGTGTATGAGGAACAACATAGACGGTGGTTCTCACCTAGAGGCTTGCACGAATACAACAGGCTAAAGCATTGAAGGAGCAAGTGGACGCGGCACGACATAAGGAAGCAATCCTCAAAGCGCGCATCCAACCTTGGATTGATGAGGCCTTCACCATCATAGCAGATATCGAAGGCAAGCTTGCACACATATAGGGGATGAACACATTGATGCAGAGAAGCACTCCCGACATAGAGGTCTCGGAACAACGTATGCATCAGATCTAGCAAGTAGCAGCTCAGTGCACTGCTGAGCTCCGCGCAGTTTGAGAACACTTGGAGGGACTCCGTGCAAAGATCGCTGCGCTGACAGAGTGACTCGAGGGCGAGTCACGATGTTTGTGTTGGGAGCCTGTTGGGCATGGAATCCACCCAAGGCATGTTTTGGGGCTCAAAGCCTAAATTTTTGACTGAATCATGTTGTAAAGCTCCACGAATTGAGGGCACGGGGTGCGAAAGTAGGATAGAGTCGCAGGGTTGTCTGCCCTCGTTTTGTAATGTAATATCGGCTGGATAGACATACCCATGGTCCATTGACCATGGGATTGTATAAATAGAGTGAGGCTTTAAGTATAAAAAAGAGATAGATAAGGGGAGAAGAAGTATGATAAGTTTAAGTTTAAGTGCGCAGAGGCCTAGTAGTTTGCAGCTGAGTGTGCGAACCCCTGCAGTTGAGTGCAAAGGGCGAGTTGAGTCTGTAAGCGAGGAAGGAATTAATAAAGAGAATTTTTGTAATAATTCTGTGTATCTATTCTTGGGTTAATGCATGTTTGATATAATTTGCAAATATACTGGTTATTTACTGCACATACCTATATGAATGGTTTATGTTGTTAAGTATAACTTAAAGCACACAAGTAGGCTAAGATAATTAACTAACATTAGAATACTAGTAAGTTCTTTGGTAATAACGCAGGGCGCGAGGTTCAACCCCTAGATAGGGCTGTGTGAAGGCAGTATATCAGGTTGCGAGGTACGGGAAAGTGCGCGAAGCAACCTACATGAAGGGTCAAACTGCGAACCACTTGAATTCATTAGACATCTCCAAGGTGTGGAAACATGGTTCTAGCACCCTCCCATACTATGTCAGGTGAGACCTCAGTCTGCGCTCCATGGACTATTTCTGAAAGGGCCAGTATTACCGAGATTTGTTTGGCTAACTTAACTTCGAACCTGGGTCAGGCCCCAATAAGACAACACAACACTCCAAACCCTCCATCCACTTCATATTCACTATATATTCATCATTCATCCATCCCATTTCATTCTTGAAAAAAAACAAACAGAGCATCCTCTCCATTTTCACAAACCTACACTACTCCCTTTGAGCCCTATCATCATCATCCAATCCCTCTTCATTATTTCTCATCATTCCCATACAGCTAGAAGACCATGAAAGAGGAAGAATGACTACTACAGGAAGGCATAATGTTGCTACAAGAAGGAAGAAATGAATAAATTATGCTAAACCCCAAGATGATAGAGCTTAAGAGAGACCTAATCAAAACATAGAACTCTAAGGCCATTAGGAAGTCATCTAGGGCACAAGAGAGAAGAAGAAGGCAACAAAAGGAAATGAGGCATTCGCCATCAAACAAAACTCAAACTATAGTGATGAAAGTATGTTTTCAAATTGGTCTCCAATCTATTTCTAGCTTTTGTCCAAGGCCTAAAAGTGGAAAAAAGTGATGGGAGTCATGTTGAGGGCCTGTCCTAGGCTCAAAATATCATTTATGCTAAAAAAAGGTTTCCTGTAGTTTTGACAGGAATTACTACAGGATGTCCTAGTTCTCATTTAAATGCATTTCGAAGGTGTTAGAGGTGTCCAAATGGCGGAACAAGGTAGAATAAAATTGATAAGTTTGTGGAAGACCTTGCCAAACTGAAAAATATTCAAGAACCCATATTTAATAAGGGGAAGAAGGAAAGCTAATGGTCTAAAGAAACAATGATTTTTATTTGCACAAATATTTTTTTGGGCTTGTCCTTGTAGAACTTGCATCCAATATCCTTAATGCACAAGAGAGAGGCCACCAAGGCCATGGATGAGGCAGAATGAGGTCACTAAGTCGTTGAGAGGATGAGCAACACTTTCAGGAGGGGGTATGCTGAACCTCTAAATTAGACATAAAATAAGGCCTATGCCTCTAAATTAAGACATAAATTAAGTCCTATGACCATCCTTCAACACATTAAACCTCTCTTTCTGCATTAGATAAGATATTTTTAACTTTAATATATTCATTAGGAAGGTTTATGAATAATTGGATATTTGTGCCTAATATTATTTATTTTGTGGAATATTATGAGAACATTGGGTAGATTATGAAGATTTGGAGGAGGAGATAACTTAGGGACTTTCTCCCTACTATAGGAGCACCAATAATAAATAATAAGTCAACATGATATTATGGAATTATGACACAGATTGTGGAACTCCAATGATTGAGAAAATCTAGGAATGTGTTCCCTGCCATTTAATGCAAATTCCTAGTATTGGGGATCAGATCCACTAATCAAGGGATTTGGTGAGGAAAGCTTCCTCCTTTCATGGGGAATGATTCCTAATCATTTTGTATATGTACCAAGTCAAATTTTCCTCTAGGGATGGATTTTCATTAGTGTTCTTGTGGAGAGAACTCATATTTTTGCAACTCCATTGTATTTTCTTGCAGGGATGTAATTGTATTGATGAAAATAATGAAATTTGGTGTCTTTTTCAACTTCTAAATCTTGTTCTCCTCCATAGGTCTATCAGTTTCCTTGGGCTTGGCCATCCTAGGAGCCTAAGATCCCTTTTGTATCATTTTATTTCCTTCTTTTCACTTCTTATTCACATGCATCTCTTGTTTTTATTTCTTTTTACTTCCGCATTTAGCATTAATGATTTCTTGTTGTAGGATTAAGTTAAATGGTTAATATAAGTTCTTTTGCAGGATCACAAGCATAATTTCATCCTTTGAAAATATTTGGAAGGTCATAGTAATCATTGAGTTACTTGGATTAACTTTCTTATTCCCAAATCTAGATTTTTGGAACTCCTTTGTGGCAAGGAACAATAAATTTCTGTTATTTTTTGATAATGCTAATGAGCTTCAATCAAGTTGTTTCCACTTGCATTAGATCAAAAAAAAATTCTAGTTCATAACAAAAATTACCCCACTACATTTTCACTTGATTATGTTAGGCATTTTTTAGATTTACTACCTCACTAGTTCTCAAATTTCTAGATTTTTGATTAGTAATGTTTTTTCTATTTTTTAGCATGGGTTAGCATAGGTCTTTTTGAAGGATTCCACTTGGAATGGGGACCCAAGACATCCTAGTTAATAGTGACATTTGCCTCATCCAATTTGGATTTGATTTTCTTGTTCATTCGATGAATTATAATTTCGTATAGTAAATATTTAACATCTTGTAGTAAATTAGGGGATTCTATAGGAAATCACTATAGCATCCTGTAGGAAAGCCTGTTTTGAGCCCGAATTGAGAAAAGAATCATTGAATCTAGGATTAGGCCACTACTTGACCTCTATGCCATCAAGACCATTTTAAACCTCTTGCTCCACACTTGTCTCCCCTCCCAAAGATCAAGGAAATATTAGCATTTTGCATTCATAAGGAAAAACAATTAAAAAAATGAGTTCTTTTATATTTACACATGCACACAAAAGTTAGTACTCTCTAGATCAGATTTCATGCTCAGTTAGTTTAAATCATCACATGTGATAAATATGATTAAACTAGGTTTATTTTACATTTAGTTCATGATCTTTATTTAATTAGAATAGGTTTCTTTCCTTGTACTTTCTTTCTTGCAATAAATTAAGGTTCCACTTCGAACATTTCATTTTCTGCTATTATTTTAGGATTTGAATTCAGTACATGAACTCCATTACATCACGACAGCAAATGAATGACACATTGTATGCTGCACATATAGTGCTGACACCTCTTAAGTTTGTATGAACCCTGGGTTGATAATTAAAGTCGGTAGCCTTAGGAGTTGCAACATTCTTGTTGCAATACCGAGGCTCATCACTTTTTGGCGCCGTTTCCAGGGAGGTGTCAAAGTATGCATTGTTTTCTTCCTTAGCTGATTCATTTATTTTTACTTTTTGAAAAATCAAAAAAATATTTGCATTAGGCATATTTAATTTCAAAAGTAGAAAACTACATTGTATTATAGTTTTCATTCAATCATAAAAACAAAAACAAAAAATTCTCCAACACCAACCCAACCCCCCATTTGATTACATGGTGCAGTAAGAGCCACATCACCATTCACTTTTGCAAGTATAAGAAGAAGATGGCAAAGAATGTAGAAGAAATGGATGGAGATGATGACAATGACGAAGATCCTCTTGGATTTCCCATTCAAGCTACTTATGGTAGTGTGCACATGAAGAACATCCCTCCATCTTTTCTTCCAAAATTCCATGGTCTAAGGTCAGAGGATTCAGAAACCTTTCTCTTTGAATTTGAAATTGTTTGTAGATCTTATGGTTACTTATTAAAAAATAAAAAACTGAGATTGTTTCCGAAAACATTGAAGGATAAAGTTCTGTTGTGGCCAGTAACAACCCCCCTTGTTAGTTAGTGTTATTATTAATACTAAATAAGTGGGGACCCTTAGTCAAAAAATAAAAAAAATTAATTAGTGCTTGTATTTCCTTTTTAATAAAACTTGCCATTGTAAACTTAGGAAAATATCCTTGAAAAAATCTTAAAAAGCTTAAGTTTCACGATAAGGTAAGTTAAAATCATTCCTTAAGAAAAATCACATAGGATACCTCCTTACAAGCCAAATTCTAAGATCACGAGATCACGATGCAAGACTACATATTGAAAACATATATCACATCGCATGCATCAAAGACCGCTTATGTGAAAAACCTTAAACGCCGAAATTGCATCTCGCAGAAAACACTTTAACAGAAAATTGTCATATGTCATGCTCTTGCGATATTGCGATATTGTGATAGAACGACAGAGCGATATTGCGATAGAACAGTGGAATGATATCGTAAAAATGCAACACAACGATCTGCGATGCAAAATCACTTCATCACGAATCTTTCCGGCTCATTATTCGAGAAAACTTTTTCCATGAACCAAAACCTGGTTACACGCTTTAATTCTAATTAATGAGTTAGTTGCCAGTTGTTAATGAGATATGGTTTTGCGCTTATCAAAGAGTCAGTTCACGTAAGGTGGTATAATTTTTATGTCTTCAACATTTAAAGGCTTTCCCATCACCTTTCCTTATCATTACTCTCATCTCACTTGTAAACTGCAGGAACGAAGAACAAAAAACTATACAAAGCAGTACACAGGATATCATGATGAAGAAAGGCAAAGCTCCGAGCTCTGAAGACAAAGAAATGGCACCCTTGTATACAAACACCGCCTGTAACAGAGACGCTGGTATTACTACTTGGGAAGGCATGTATAATCTACTTGAAGAAGAGAATCCCAAGGTGATGGAGGTTACGGCTTCTGCAGGTTCACAGGGGTCTTCCGAAGCATCAGTTGGAGATTTAGCTTGTTCATTCTTGCACCAGATAGTGGCAAGGCCCAAAAGTATCCCATACACAAATATGATTAAATGGGTACCGGATAGCGCTAAAATTAAAAACAGACAATGTAAGACTTCAGGTCAAGAACTTACGGAATTATTATTTTCACAAAATTTGAGCTTTACATCCACCAAAAGAAAGCGCATAAGAGGCGAAAATCGCACCAAGGAAGCCCAGATCAAGAAACAGAGGTAGTTTCTGATGTGCGATTAGCGCCTAGCGCTAATCGCGCATTGCTGGGTAAAACTTCTTGAAATGGAAAGCCTCTAATTGCTCAGTTACCTGTAAGCCCAGAAATTCGGAAAAAGAACGCTAGAGGTAAACAA
Organism: Pinus taeda; assembly: GCA_000404065.3. NCBI lineage: Eukaryota > Viridiplantae > Streptophyta > Pinopsida > Pinales > Pinaceae > Pinus > Pinus taeda. The sequence goes on from APFE030624421.1 coordinate 41,143, forward strand.
GTAAAACCTGAATCCTAAAACCAGTAGCAATTATCTGAAATATCTTCAAAATAGTATGTATATAAGTACAACAATTGCAGACAGACTAGAAATAGAAGGCTCAAGAAAAGGCAGAAGCAATCAAAAGATTAACTAAGTTGAATTGGGATTCTTTTTGGGTGTATTTGGTAAAACCACACAGCCAGTGTATGACTCTCAAATGCATCATCAATTCTGCTGAAAAGATGGCGCCATCTCTTGCTGATTCCATTTTCACAGGACAGTTGAAGTCTGAAGTCAGCCAATCGACCCTACTCAAGCAAATGCTGAATGCTTGCGATTTCAAGGATCAGATACAGAAGTAGTTAGTTGTTAAGTTTAGATTCAATATAGTATTAATGTTGATATACTTTTGCCTAGAAAAAGGACGGTCATTTAAACCGTATCCAACATTTTTGTAATAAGTTATTTTTAGATTTATTTAGTAGTATTTAAAACCTTCTCATGCATTTAGAGAAGGGTCCAGAAATTTATCAAAAACTTGTCCTCAGAACATGCACTTTTGCACCCTCCGAGGAGGTTTTGATGAATGAATGGAACAGGATTTATTGATATCTACATTTAATATCTGCTACTGATTTTGCACTTCTGTACTCTTAGTGGATGTTGGATTAAGAAGAGATAAATCATTATCGGTTGAAGCTCATGAGTAGAACTAGTTATAAATGGTACTTTTATCTCTTAACTATTTCTGCCTCTGTTTTAAAGTGATATTCATGTTCAGTTGTTTATATATTAACGCGTGAATGCCTGAGTTATCATTTGGCACTTTTGTACGGTGATAGCTATTTATTTATGCTTAATGTATGAGTAGCTTATTATGCGATGTGTTTTTCACAACTATTTCGTCTAACTTCTTATACGAAGTGGTTTATCTATATTGAATTCTTTTCTCATAATATTTGAATGATCTTTATTACCGATTGTTATCTGAAATCTTTTTAGATCGCATAACAGAAGGATTACACACCGGGTTAGTGTAGACTTAGATATTTATTTTCATTAGAATACAATTGCACATCATTAGATTAGAGTTAGAATTAGAGCATCTCACTTAGGAACTTTTAGAAAGGAAATATCAATTCTTCACACACACACATAAATTGGGAAATTGGTCCCATACCCCCAGTCGCACCCACTATACCAAACAGAAAAGGAGCTGTCAACCAAGGTCCAGTCGGGTGGGTATCCCCTTTGTTGTAGACCCGATTTTGGGGCTTCAACAAGTTCTTAAATGGTTCATGAGTTTAGGGACTAATTCAATAAGATCGGGAATGATATGCAAAAGATATTTCTAGAAAAATATAAAGATCATGATATTAAGGAAGAATTATTTAGAATGAATCAAAGAGAATATGAGAGCCTTGAGGATCTAATAGAGAGGTTCATGTATAATGTTAAGAGGGAAAAACTACATCATTTAGGATCTGACACACTAAAAACCCTCTTACTTAGAACAATTAGGGATGAGTGGATTGATATTCTTGATCTTATGAGCAGAGGTGATGTATATCAATTATCATTTAAAGAAATTTGTGAAACATGCAAACACATATCAAGAGAAAAGGCAAGAGTAATTCAATCAGCATCAAGATCGGTAAGTCAAGCTAAACTTGGAAATTTGTTTGATGACTTTAATAAAAAAATTCTTAGAAATATAACTGAACAAGTAGAAATGTTAAGAATACAAAATGAACAAAAAGAAGATGTTTGTGTTGTCCATGCAGAATCACATGATGTTAAATGTTGCTCCTCATTACCAAGATTGAAGGAAGTTCACCAAGAGGACAATGGAGCAAGTCAATTGCCAATGCAATAATGTTATGTAGCTCCAACAGGACCATGGCAACCTAGTCAACCTAGTATGATGCAATAGAAATTTCAAGGTTATTCATATCCATCTCAAAGTAATTGGAACACACCCTTTCCTTGGCAACATTGGCCATTTCAACCCCAAAGCCGATCTTGGCAACAAGGTTGGAAAGGAACTTATGGGAGCCATCCATAATATCCTCAGTATTTTCCTCAATATCCTCCATACCCAAATCCATGTTATCCCTACCATTCATCTCCACCACAACTACAACCCCAACCACATCCATCTCAAATACCCACTCCCACTCAAATACCTATACCACCATTTCCAAAGCCACACATTGAAGTATCTCAATCCACTTATAATGCTAAGGTACAACACTTCCAAACATATCCTCTTTAGCTCAATGGTATTCACCATAGCTCAAGAAGAGTATTTCAAAAAAGATATTATCTTGATACCATTGAAGGACTACATACAAAAGAAGAAGATTCGAAAGAGAAGATCAAAGAATCACGGGTTACACTTGATGAAGAGCAGACATAGAAATCAGAGATTGAGAAAGCTTCCTCATGGTTACCATCAAATCCTCCATGGATTTAAGAGATCACTTAGCAAAAAGAGGAAGACTTGAAGCTCATGATAGAAGAAGACATCCAAGATGGTCCAAATCAGTAAGCGGACCAGAGGCATCACAACTATATTGAAATATGGTTCCAGACAGTCACTAAGTTGTAGCAATACTCTCTTCTTCAATTGTGCTTGACATCATCAAGGTCAAATCATTTGGTCTCTAAAATCTAGGTACATGTCAAGGCATACAATTCAAGCCTACACATCATTTTTTCTGTAATATTGATGTGCACATGGCTCGATTGGAAGTATTCTTATACTTGAAAGTGATTTTGTTTTTAAAGTAGAGTAGGGTAAAAAACAAAAATTTGAAAAATAAATGAAAAAAATAAAAATCTCAGGTGAAAACCTCCTTGGAGGTGTCTGAGATTGGCTCATCGATTGCAACCTCCATGAGGCATTCAATGGGTTGGGAAAAAAGAAAAAAGAGGAAAAAATAAAAAGATCCTAGGTGAAAAACTCCTTTGAGGCACCTAGGCAGACCTACTAGCTGAAAACCTCCTTGAGGCGGCTAGTAGGTCGAGAAGAAAAAAAAAGAGAAAAAATAAAAAAATCCTTGCTTCATGCATCTCTTTGATGAACGCATGTATTCTCCAACATCTGCAAGCAACAAGAACAAGTTGGTACCAAAAGGAAAATTGGTCAAGCCTAGTCAAATGAAGTCAAAATTTGACTTTCTCCTCCTTTTCTCAAATGCTCCAACAAGGTCAAGGCCATGCCAATCCATCACCCTCATCCATTTTCACCATCCAGCCATCATTCTCAAGCTTCTACCATTCAATTTGCTTGTTGTCATAACAAACTACAGGATGCTCTATTTTACTACAGGAAACAAAAATACATAGAGAAGATTTTTTTATTTTTTATTTTTATTTTTTATTATTTTTTATTATTTTTTTTTTGTTTTTTCCATAACTTGAAAAACATGCATCCATTTTCCAAGGTTTTTTAGGGGGAGATGCATATGGATGATGGTAACATGCTCAAGATATTTCAACAAATTTCAGTGCACAGTTTTCAAGAAATCAACCTCCATCACCTGTAGCCATTTTTTCATTTTCTCGATATCCATGCATCCATTTAAAAAGATGTTTCATGGGGAGATGCATATGGATGATGGTAACATGCCAAAGAAATTTCAGCAAATTCTAATGCACAGTTTCCAAGAAATCAACCTCCATCACCTTCAGCCATTTTTAGTTTTTTCTCGAGATCCTTGCATCCATTGACCAAAATGTTTTTATGGGGTGGTTCACAATGATGATGACAACATGCTCAGACATTTTTAGGTCAATCCACTCTACCGTTTGGGAGATATGGACAAAATAAGTCGGATACAAAAGGTTGTCTTGTAAACCTACAGGATTCCTTGAAAACCTACAAGATCATACAGGATACAAAACAACACCTACAGGATTGGCAGTGAGTAGTTTTAAAGGGAAAAACTAGAGGTTGGCTTCATTAGAGAGTGATAAGGAGACATATACAACCCTCCACATTTATCCAGGTGGATATTGGTGGCCACCTGCAAATTCCACTTGGACCCCCACCATTGGATCTTTTAGTTTTTCAGTTTCCTTAATTGTAGCATAGTTTACTAGTTTTAATAGTTTTTTGGGTCCTAAACTTCTGGAGCAGTTTTGAGGCCCTAAAGGAAGTTTTTTTGGAAATCTATTGCCAGCGATTTTTTTATCTAAATTTGTCTTTTTCTTCGTATTCCTTGGAGAGATCCTTCCGATGGGTTATCATGCGCGTTAAACAGAGATAATATGACCAAGTCGCGACCCCGGGAAGTTGGCCATCGAACTCACCCCAACGGGGCCCATAAACTCTTGGAATTACATCTCCTCGGGTTAGGGTTTTGGTTGTTTAGGGTTTTCTCTTATGGTTCAATAATAAAAAGGCCCTTGAGCCTCATTGTAAGGCAGTTGAGAGGCATGTAGCTGCCAGTTGTTATCATATTTAAGTATTTTACATTAATGAAATGAAGTAATATTTCTGTTGCATCTTTGTGTTTATGGTTATATCTGTAATTTTTTGCGTTCCTGTTTAAATCCGAATCAGTGGTATCAGAGTGGGTTTGCTTTTTTTCTCTGTTCTTCTTTGAATGTCCCCAATGAGGTCGGGATATAAGGAGTTAGGGTTTGAATTGGTCGAACCTTTGCAAGACTAGCCTTGCAAATCCCGATGGCTTCCCGTGGTATATGAAAAGAAAGACGAGTGGGCATGAGATCCTATCAAAATCTTGCTTGTAGAGGCCCTCGAGCGACAAAGGAATGCGATGATGGAAAGCTTTGCCCAGATCCTTCAGTGGCTACCCAGGGGCGACGCATCAGCTTCCAACAACTACTCTGGAAATGCCACACCATTTAAGGTACAAGTTAATTTTGAAATCCCCCTATTCGATGGTAAAATAGATGCAGATGCCATCGATAAATGGTTAAATATGCTAGAGGGTTATTTTTCTATTCATGATTTTTCCAGTCGGGAAAATATTATTTTCGCTCTTCTCAAAGCACCCCCCCATGTCAAGGACTGGTGGGAAACCTACTGCGAGCAGAAGGATGAAAGTACAGGCTCACTATTTTCAGCCGCACCCACTTGGAGTTCATTCCGGGATGCCATCAAGGAGCAGTACTACCCTGTCAGAAGCTATGAGGATAAATACATAAAGTGGACCATGTTGTGGCAGGGAAGGGACCAAGAGATGCCAGAGTTTACCAATATTTTCCATATCCTTCGCACAAGGTTGGGTATCAAGCATTCGGAGCATCATTTGGTACTCAAACACTTCGGATGCCTGCACAAGTACATCCAGGAAGAAATAGAATTCCTAAACATCTCCTCGCTTGGCACGGCATACTGATATGCTGTCAAGGTCAAGCAAAAGTTTAAATAGAAGAAGCGTGACCTTGGATCTACTACTCTGAAGCAAAGGAAAGGTGCCCCCAAACCGCAGAACAAAGGACAAAGCCAAGGCGGGGCGGCCCAAGACAACCCGCCAAAGCTGCAAGCAAAGAACAGTGTCGCAAGGCTGAAAAAGGACACGACAAAGTGGTGTGAGTTCCATAAGAGCTGCACTCACAACACAAGTGAGTCGGGCCAAGCAGTCACTGGTGGCCGAGCTAAAGGTTTCAAAATCAGATGCATGTTCTGAATCTGAGTTAGAACCCCACAAGGGGAATGACAAAGGGAAGCAGATTATTGATGTAGAGCCCAACGCCACCGTTGCCACCATGAAGATCCAAAAGGAGGAACCTGAAGATCCAAAGGAGGACGAGCATCTCTTCCACTCCCAGATGTGGGTAAGGGGCTCCCCGCTATAGTTCATTATTGATAGCGGGAGCCAAAAGAACCTTATTTCGGCAAAGGTCATGAAGCGGCTGGGCTTACCAACCACAACACATCCACAAACGTACACCATCGGGTGGCTTCACCAAGGATGGGATCTTCGCATGAGCCAACAGTGTCACCTTCCATACAACATCAAGCCCTTCATGGATGAGGTATTGTGTGAAATTTCTCCCTTTGAAGTTTATGATGTATTATTAGGAAAACCATACTTGTGGAAGCGACAAGCTGTGTATGAATCAAGGCCCAATGCTGTTATTGTTACTTTGGGAAATAAGTTGTACAGGATACCAGAGGTAGCACCGCCTACCGCCATCTCTCTGGTTATTGCAAAACAATGCAGTAAGCTCATTTCCAAAACCGGGAAATTTGTTTTCCTTATGATACGTCCTCAAGGAAAGAAGAAGACAATGGCCATGACCTCCAAACAGGGCCCCTCCGCATGACAACTACAGATGGAAAAGGTCGTGGAGGAGTACACGGACATCTTCACCTCCCCCACAGGGGTTCCTCTGCACTGTTAGGTCAAGCACTCCATCAATCTAACCCCAGGTGTGTTGCTACCCAATGGACCAATCTATCGGTGCTCTTTTCTGGAGAACGATGAAATCAAGAGGCAGATTCAAGAGCTGCTATAGAAAGGTCATATCTGTCCGAGTTCATTGCCCTGTGGTAGCCCTATCGTGTTGGTACAGTAGAAGGATGGGACTTGGAGACTCTGTATTGACTATTGAGCGCTGAACAAGATCACTGTTCATAATAGGTACCGATCCCACAGATTGATGACCTCCTGGACCAACTGAAGGGGGAAAAATATTTCATCAAGATCGATTTGAAGTCAGGATATCACCAGGTACCAATCAAACCCTCTGATGTGTGGAGGACTGCCTTTAAAGCCAAGGAGGGCCTTTTCGAATGGTTGGTTATACCTTTCGGATTGATGAATGCTCCTGCAACCTTCATGAGGCTAATGGATGACATCTTGTGGCCATTCACCAACTCATTTGTAGTGGTATACTTGGCTGACATCTTGATCTTCAGCTAAAGTTGGGAAGAGCACCTCCACCACATCCGATAGGTTCTCCAAACACTGCGGCAACACAAGTTATGTGCCAATTTGGAGAAATGCGCTTTTGGCATGACCCAGGTTCAGTATCTGGGATACATTATTGATGAACAGGGGGTGCATGTGGATCCAACCAAGATCCAAGTCATTCAGGATTGGCCATCTCCAACCACTTTCACAGAGCTCCATAGCTTTTTAGGTCTTGCCAAATTCTACTGCAGGTTTGTGTTAGGATTTTCTCATATCACTTGGCCCTTGAGTCAAGTCACCAAGGGAGGAGCTAAAGCAATTTTTTTTTGGTTTGAATCTCAACAGAAGACATTCATAGAGTTAAAAGATTGCCTCTGCTCGGCACCAGTGCTCACATTACCAGACTTGCAACAATCATTTGATGTCGAGACAGTTGCCTCTGACTATGCTATTGGGGCAGTCCTTACTCAACATGGGCATCTAGTGGCATATCACAGTGAGACACTTTCAGACATAGTCCGGAAGTATCCCAATTATGACAAAGAGATGTATTCCATTGTGCAGACCTGCTGACAATGGAAGCAATACATTTTGGGGAAGGAAACGGTCATCCACATAGACCACCGACCCCTATAGTTCATATAGATCTAAGGGAAATTGTAGAATGATCGTCCTCAGAAGTGGTCCACATACCTGCAACGGTTCCATTTTAATATCAAGTATAAGAAGGGAAACACCAATAATGTTGCATATTGCCTCAGTCAACCACCGATCATGGCGTTAACCATCATGCTCAACTCTTGTGGGCATGAGAGTTCTGATTGGCCACTTCTCTACAAAATAGACCTAGAATTCAGCCACACATACCAGACACTCTTGGAGGGTCAGCATGTTCCAGATTTTCACCTCAAGGATGCCCTGTTATGCCACCTGGGTCACCTTTGTGTTCCTTTAAGCGAGCATGCCAAGATGATTTGGGAAGCACACTACATTCGGGCTGCTAGGCATTTTGGGGTCGAGAAAACGGTCGCAGTACTGCAGAAGTATTTCTATTGGCTGAATATTCGACAAGATGTTGGGAAGTACATCAGATCATGCACTGCCTGTGCCATTGCCAAACCGACCATCAAGATGCAAAGCTTCTATACCCCGCTGCCTACCCCTAGTCGACCTTGGGAATCCATCTCCATGGATTAAATGTCAGGCCTTCCTTCCACTAAACATGGAAATGACTGTGCTTTTGTGGTCATCGACAGGTTCTCGAAGATGGCCATTATGGTGGCCTGCAAGAAGAATATCACAGCACAAGCCACTGCTAAACTCTTCTTTGAATGAGTGTGGGTACACTTTGGGATCCCATAGTATATCATCTCAGATCGAGACAACAGGTTCCTCAGTAAATTTTGGTCCAGTCTCTGGTCGATGCTGGACACCAAACTCACTAAGTCGACAACCTTCCATCCTCAAACTGATGGCCAGATAGAGGTTGTCAACATGATGATCGTACACATTCTGTGCATGTACAACTCAAAGCATCCATGCACATGGTATGAGAGCCTCCCCTATGTTCAACACATCTACAATTGGGTTCTCTACAACTCGACTGGCCACAACCCTTTTCAAGTGGGCTTGCGATTCCAGCCACTATGTCCCATTGATGCGGCCATGCCATTTGCAGCTACTCATGCGCTTTCGGATCATGTCCAGTCCAAAAAAGGTAAGGCAAACAACTTCATTGAGCACATCTAACATATTCACTAGCAGGTCCATGATATTCTAGAGAAATCAAATGCCAAGTACAAGTAGCCACATGATCAACATCGGGTACCACACAAGTTTCAGGTGGGCGACAAAGTCTGGTTGCATTTGCTAAAGGAACACCTTACTAGAGCCTATCAGAAACTCAGACCACTTCAATATGGTACTTACACCATTACCAAGGTTGTGGGAGAAAATGCATTTGAGCTCAGCATTCCCCCATTCCTTGGCCGACACCCAGTGTTTAATGTGGACCACCTTCGGCCATACTTTCCGCCATTACTAGACACATCCGACATTACAGAACAAATCACACCCACAGAGTTGAATCCAGATTGTGTGGAACAAGCTGTAATTGATCAGATCAGGGACACATATATTAAGCACACTCACCAATAGAATATCCAACTGTATCGAGTTGTCAAATCAAGCCAACTCCTTCACTAGGGCAAGTGGCTCACCAGGGACCAAGTTCAGCATAAGTTTCCTCATCTCATGGAGGAACTCAACGCAATGGGGACCATTGCTTCCTAAGGGGGGAGGAATGATCTAGGTGGATATTGGTGGCCACCCGCCAATTCCACTTGGACCCCAACCATTTGTTCTTTTAGTTTTTTAGTTTCCTTAGTTGTAGCACAATTTACTATTTTTAGCATTTTTTCGGGTCCTAAACTTCCGGAGCCATTTGAGGCCCTAAATGATGTTTTTTGGATATCTACTGCTAGTGATTTTCTATCTAAAATCGTCTTTTCCATCGTAGTCCTTAGAGAGATCTTTCCAACGGGATATCATGCGTGTCAAATAGAGATAATATGACCAAGTCGTGACCTCGAGAATTTGGCTGTCCAACTCACCCCAATGGGGCCCATAAACTCTTGGTGTTACATCTCCTTGGTTTAGGGTTTTGGTTGTTTAGGGTTTTCTCTTATGGTTAAATAATAAAAAGGCCCTTGAGCCTCATTGTAAGGTAGTTGAGAGGCATGTAGCTGCCACATCTCTTCTCAGAGATAAGCTACCATCGCCCTAGCTGGTTTATTTCCATTTCTGTTTGTAAGCATATTTTAGTATTTTACATTAATGAAACGAAGTATTATTTCCGCCGCATCTCCGTGTTTATGGTTATATCTATAATTTGTTGCGTTCCTATTTAAATCCGGATCACACATCAACCAGAGAAACATGACAGGGGGATTTAACAAGAGGGAACCCACCAGCACAGTGAGGATTCATCAGCACCATGATCCAGTACATGCACATGAAGGAACAACATCAGAGAAAAACACATGCGGCAAATACAAGCAAGGATTTCACTCTCTAACAAACAACATCTACAAGAAGGCCATCAGGTAGGTATACATATGAAATATTCTTGACCTCTTCTCTTGAGCATATTATAGTTAGAAATTTGTTGTTAATGCATGAGAGATGAGTTTTTATAAGCTAAGGATGGATCAACACTTTCAGCCGCCTTCAACTAGTTAATTCAAGCTCACTCCTTCACTCATGAAATGTTGAAAAGTAAAATTATGAAGGGTGATGATTTCAAGGAATGAGGACAACAGTTAAAATAATTTTTTTTTACAAAGGCCAAGTCACCACAACACTCCAAGCCCTCCATCCACTTCATATTCACTATCTATTAATCATTCATCCATCCCATTTCATTCTTGAAAAAAAACAAACATAACATCCTCTCCATTTTCACAAAACTACACTACTCCCTTTGAGCCCTAACATCATCATCCAATCCCTCTTCATCATTTCTCATCACTCCCATATAATTAGAAGATTTTGAACGAGGAGGAATGACTACTATAGGAAGGAAAAATGTTGTTACAAAAAGGAAGAAATGAACAAAATATGCTAAACCCCAAGATGGCATAGCCTAAAAGAGACCTAAACAAAATAGAGAACTCCAAGGCCATTAGGTAGTCATCTAGGCCACAAGAGAGAAGAAGAAGGCAACAAAAGGAAATGAGGCATTTGTCATCAAAACAAAACTCAAACTACAGTGATGAAAATATGTTTTCCAAGAGGTCTCCAATCTCTTTCCAGCTTTTGTCCAAGGCCTAAAAATCGGAAAAGGGCACGAGAGTCAAGTTGAGGGCCTATCCTAGGCTCAGAATATCATTTATGCTAAAAACTGGTTTCCTGTAGTTTTAACAGGGTTTCCTGTAGTTTTGACAGGAATTACTCCACGATGTCCTAGCTCTCATCTAAATGCATTTTTAAGGTGTTAGAGGTGTCCAAATGGTAGAGCAAGGTAGCAGAAGGTTGATAAAGGTGTGGAAGACCTTACCAAATTGAAAAATATTCAAGAACCCATCTTGAGTAAGGGGAAGAAGGCAAGTTAATGGTCTCAAGAAACAATTGTTTTTCTTTGCACAAATATGTTTTTGGGCTTGTCCTTGCAGAAATTATAGCCAATATTCTTAATGCATAAGAGAGAGGATACCCAGGCCATGGATGAGCCACAATGAGGTCACTAAATTGCTCAGAGGATGAACAACGCTTTTAGCAGGGGGTATGATGGGCCTCTAAGTTAGACAAATTAAGGCCTGTGCCTCTAAATTAAAACATAAATTAAGGCCTATGTCCATCCTTCAACATATTAAAACTCTCTTTCTACATTAGATAATGTATTTTTAACTTTAATATATTCATTAGGAAGGTTTATGAATAACTGGATATTTGTGCCTAATATTATTTATTTTTGTGGAATATTATGAGAATATTGGGCAGATTATGAAAATTTGGAGGAGGAGATAATTTAGGGACTTGCTCCCTACTACATGAGGATCAATAATAAATAATAAGCCAACAAGATATTATGGAATTATGACATAGATTGTGGAACTCCAATGATTGAGAAAATCTAGGAATGTGTTCCCTGCCATTTAATGCAGATTCCTAGTATTGCGGACCAGATCCACTAATTAAGGGATTTTGGTGGGGAAAAATTCCTCCTTTCATGGGGAATGATTCCTAATAATTTTTTATAAGTTCCAAGTAAAGTTTTCCTCTAGGGATAGATTTTAATTAGTGTTCTTATGGAGAGAACTCATATTTTTGCATCTCCATTGTATTTTCTTGCAGGGATGTAATTATATTGATGAAAATAATGAAGATTGGTGTCATGTGCAACTTATAAATCTTGTTATCCTCCATAGGTCTTTGATTTTCCTTGGGCTCAGCCATTCCAAGAGCCCCAGAGCCTTTTTGTGTCATTTCTTTCCTTCTTTTCACTTCTTATTCACATGCATCTCTTGTTTTTATTTCTTTCTACTTCTGCATTTAGTATTAATGATTTCTTGTTGTAGGATTGAGTAAAATGGTTAATGTAAGTTCATTTGCAGGATCAAAAGCATAATTTCATTCTTGAAAAATATTTGGGAGGTCATAGTAATCATTGAGCTACTTGGATTAGCTTTCTTATTCCCAAATCTAGATTTCTGGAACTCCTTTGTGGCGTTCTGCTATTTTTTAGAGCATGCTAACGAGCTTGAATTGCATTGGTTCCACTTGCATTAGATCAAACAAACATTCTAGTTCATAACCAAAATTACTCCACTGCATTTTCACTTGATTAGGTTAGGCATTTTTTTAGATTTATTAGCTCACTAGTTCTTGAATTTCTAGATTTTCGACTAGTAATGTTTTTCTATGTTTTAGCATGGGTTAATAGAGGTGTTTTTGAGTGATTCCACTTGGAATGGGGACCTAAGACATCCTAGTTAATAACAAAATTTGTCCCATCCAATTTGGATTTGATTTTCTTGGTCATTCGATGAATTATAATTTTTAATAGTAAATCTGTAACATCCTGTAGTAAATGAGGGGATCTTGTAGGAAATCGTTGTAGCATCATGTGGGAAATCACTGTAGCGTCCTGTAGGAAAGCCCGTTTTGAGTCTAAATTTAGAAAAATCATCATTGAAGCTGGGATTAGGCCTCTACTTGACCTCCATGCCATCAATACCATTTTAACCCTCTTGCTTCACACTTGCCTCCATTGCCAAAGATCAAGGAAAGATTATCATTTTCATTCATAAAGCAAAAAGACTTAAAAAATAAGTTCTTTTATATTTACACATGCACACAACAGTTAGTACTCTCTAGATCAGATTTTATGCTCAGTTATTTTAAATCATCACATGTGATAAATAGGGTTAAGCTAGGTTTCTTTTACATTTAGTTCATGATCTTTATGCAATTAGAATAGGTTTCTTTCCTTGTACTTTCTTTCTCGCAATAGGTTAAGGTTCCATTTCAAACATTTCATTTTCTGCAATTAGTTTAGGATTTGACTTCAGTACATGCACTCCATTACATTATGGCAACAAAGGAATGACACATTGTATGCTGCACATATAGTGCCAATACCTCTTAAGTTTGTATGAACCCCGAGTTAATAATTAAAGTCGGTAGCCTTGGGAGTTGCAACATTCTTGTTGCAATACCGAGGTTCATCACTTTTTAGCGTCATTGCCGGGGAGGTGTCAAAGCATGCATTATTTTCTTCCCTAGTTTATTCATTTATTTGTACATTTTGCAATAACAAAAAAATATTCGCATTAGGCATATTTAATTTCAAAAGTAGAAAACTACATTGCATTATAGTTTTCATTCAATCATAAAAACAAAAACAAAAAATTCTCCAACACCAACCCACCCCCCATTTGATCACGTGGTGCAGTAAGAGCCACATCACCATTCACTTTTGAAGGTAGAATAAGAATATGACAAGTAATGTAGAATAAATATATGGAGATGATGACAATGACGAAGATCCTCTCGGATTTCCCATTCAAGATACTATTGGTGGTGTGCATATGAAGAACATCCCTCCATATTTTCTTCTAAAATTTCATGGTCTAAGGTCAGAGGATTCAAAAATATTTCTCTTTGAATTTGAAATTGTTTGTATATCTTATGGTTACTTATTAAAAAGTCAAAAACTAAGATTGTTTCCGACAACATTGAAGGATAAAGCTATTAAATGGTTCGTGAGTTTAGGGACTAATTCAATAATATCATGGAATGATATGCAAAATATATTTATAGAAAAATACAAAGATCATGATATTAAGGAAAACATCTTTATAATGAATCAAAGAGAAGATAAGAGCCTTGATGATCTAATAGAGAGGTTCATTCATAATGTTAAGAGGGGAAAACTACATCATTTTCTGACACACTAAAACCCTCTTACTTAGAACAATTAGGGATGAGTGGATTGATATTCTTGATCTCATGAGTAGAGGTGGTGTATATCAATTATCATTTGAAGAAATTTGTGAAACATGCACTCACATATCAAGAGGAAAATTGTTTGATGACTTTAAAATAGAAATTCTTAGCAATCTAACCAAACAAGTAGAAATGTTAAGAATAAAAAATGAGAAAAAAGAATATGTTTGTGTTGTCCATGCAGAATCACATGATGTTAAACGTTGCTCCTCATTACCAAGGTTGAAGGACGTTCACCAAGAGGATAATGGAGCAAGTCAATTGCTAATGCAACAATGTTATGTAGCTCCAAGATGACCATGGCAATCTAGTCAACCTAGTATGATGCAAGATAAATTTCAAGGTTATGCATATCCACCTCAAAGTAATTGGAACACACCCTTACCTTGGTAACATTGGCCATCTCATCCCCAAAACCAATCTTGGCAACAAGGTTGGAAAGGAAATTATGGGAGTCTTCCACAATATCCTCAGTGTTTTTCTCAATATCCTCCATACCCAACTCCATGTTATCCCTACCATTCATCTCCACCACAACCACAACTCTGACCACATCCATCTCAAATACCCACTCCCACCGAACTAATTGTACCACCATTTCCAAACCCACACATTGAAGTATCTCAACCCACTTACAATGCCAAGGTACAACACTTCCAAATATCTCCTCTTGAGATCAATGGTATTCACCATAGCTCAGGAAGAGTATTGCCAAAAAGAGATTCTCTTGATACCATTGAAGGACTACATCCAGAAGAAGAAGATTTGAAAGAGAAGATCAAAGAATCATGGGTTACACTTGATAAAGAGAAAACATCAAAATTAGAGATTGAGAAAGCTCCCTCATGGTTACCATCAAATCCTCCATGTATTCAAGAGATCAATCAACAAAAAGAGGAAGACTTGAAGGTCATGATAGAAGAAGACATCCAAAATGGTTGAAATCAACAAGTGGACCATAGGCATCACAACTATATTAAAATATGGTTCCAGATAGTCACTAAGTTGCAACAATACTCTCTTCTTCAATTGTGCTTGATACACATCGTTTTGTCTCTCATCTTGATGTGCACATGGCTCCATTGGAAGTATTCTTATACTTGAAAGTGATTTTGTTTTTCAAGTATAGTAGAGTAAAAATAAATAAAAAATTGAAAAATAAGTGAAAAAAATAAAAATCTGAAGTGAAAACCTTCTTGGAGGCGCCTGAGATTGGCTGATTGATTGAAAACCTCCATGAGGTGGCCAATGATTTGGGAAAAAAGAAAAAAGGGGAAAAAAGAAAAATATGCTAGGTGAAAAACTCCTTTGAGGTGCCTAGGCAAGCCTACTAGTTGAAAACTTGCTTGAGGCGGCTAGTAGGCCTAGAAGGAAAAAAAAGAGAAAAAATAAAAAAAAATATTTGCTTCATGTATCTCTCTGATGAATGTATGTACTCTCCAACATCTGCAAGAAGTAAGAACAAGTTGGTACCAAAAGGAAAATTGGTCAAGCCTAGTCAAAAGAATTCAAATTTTGACTTTCTCCTCCTTTGCTAAAATTCCCCAACAAGGCCAAGGCCATGCCAATCCATCACCTTCATCTATTTTCACCATCCACCCATCATTATCAACCTTCTACTATTCAATTTGCTTGATGTCCTAAAAAACTACAAGATTCTTTGTTTTACTACAGGAAATAAAAATACATAGAGCAAAAATTTGTTTTTTTCCATAACTTAAAAACCATGCATCCATTTGCCAAACTATTTTAGGGGGAGATGCATATGGATGATGGTAACATGCTCAAGAAATTTCGACAAATTCTAGTGCACAGTTTTCGAGAAATCAATCTCCATCACCTACTACAATTTTTGAATTTCTCAATATCCGTGCATTCATTTAAAATGCTGTTTCATGGGGAGATGCATATGGATGATGGTAACATGCCCAAGAAATTTCATCAAATTCCAGTGCACGGATTCCAATAAATCGACCTCCATCACCTTCTTCCATTTTTAGTTTTTCTCATGATCCTTACATCCATTGACGAATATTTTTTTTTATGGGGAGGTTTATAATGATGATGGCAACATTATCAGAAAGTTTTAGGTCAATCCATTCTACTGTTGGAAATAATACTGAGAGGGGGGGTGAATCAGTATTATTATTATTTTTTTTTTCTCAGTAAAAACTAAATCTATTAAGAGAACGTATGGTACAATGCGAGGTTACAAACAAGAGAAGCAAGAACAAAGGCAGCCGGAAAGGATTGGTAGTCCACCTCGGCTCCTAAGAGAGAAAGAGTAGAGAACAGTGCTGAGCAAGAAGAAACAAGAAGAACAAAAGAGCAGGATCTGAACAGGGGATTCTACCCAACATGTGCAGAAGCCACTATTCTACATTTTTTCCCTTTCTTTTTACCAACTTTGACCCACTCAGGAGGGCTTTGCTGAGCTGGCATGATTTGCAAACTGAGATGAGCTGAAGGAGAGGTCTCCTTGTCTGAGTCTGAGGTGGAGGATTCATGGATCCTTTTCTGTGAGGCTGGTATGACGGACGAATCCACTGGACCTGCCGGGGACGGATCCGGTTCCGACGCTGCTGCCACACCTTCCATAATCTCTTCCTCTTCATCGGAGCTGAAGTCAAAATCGTCCATGGGAGGAGGATCATGAGGCATCCAACTTTTGGACTTATTCTTAGTATTGGCTTTCTTCTTTTGGGCTGGCATCGAGGGACAAGAGCTCTGAAGGTGACCTGTATGATGGTAGAAGCGGCAACGAAAGGATGTATTCTCATAATCCAAGGTTTGGGTCCAATGAAAATCTCCAATTTTGAGATTGATCTGGTCCGGGAGTCCTTTGCTTATGTCTATTTCTGCACAAATCCTGGCAAAAGTGTATAAGCCCTTTTCCCCTCTAGAGATATCTGTGTCTAAAAGGCAGCCTAGAGAGTTTCCAATCCCTTGGAATACTGCAAAGTGCCATAGATTCGCTGGGAGGTTTGGAAGTCTGACCCAAATGGGGAGTTTGGTGATAACTGCTGTAGAGGGATCGAAATCTGGGAACCAAGGCATGAGGAATAAGCCAGCTGCTCCCTAGAACCATGGGCCACCAGTTAAGGCTTTTTGATAGTCCTCATCGAAGGTAAACACTACAATGAAAAATCCCTTTGAGCATAGAAGAACCTTGCAGTTGTTGGTCCAGTTAGAGTGGATCCATTGGTAGAGGTCTGCTGTGCGTGGCCATAGCCCATTAAACCTGCAGATAATGCCATATTCCGCAAAATGCTAGGTTTGCTCATCCAGCGAAGGATGCATTATTTCTATGGAGGGGGTTTCCTCCAGTTTATCCACCAGAAAAGGCCTGGGAGTTTGAGCAGGTGGAGCTGTTCTCTTAGGCAACTTCGCATGGATAGCGTCCTTGTAAGAAAATGCCTCAGCTGAAGATGATTGTCCTGCAGTGCCCCCTCTTAGACGAAGGGTAAGAGTAATGGAGGCATTTCTCTTGATGCTGTAAAAAGACAGGGGGTAAAGATCCTCGAGTTGTTTACCTTTGTGGAGAAGTTGCTGTGTTGCAGAGGGGATCCCCAACTTGATTTCAAGAGCCTGCTTGAGGTCTTGCCCTTGATCCGACGCTCTCACCCATTGAAGCAGGGTTTTGCCAGAAATAAGCTTGATCAGGATTTGGAATGAGGCAGAGAGACCAGAAATCTGCCTGCCTCTGCAGATCTGAGACAACAGGCGGCTAGAGCTTTGCAGGGTCTTCTTTTCCTGCGTTTGCCTTAGGGGAAAGAGATGAGAGGAGGCGGGAGTCCTAGGGACGCCAGATCTAACTTTGCGATCCGCCCACAAGAGCGTCCAGACGCAGTTTGGGGGGGATAAAGAAGAAGTAAACAAAAGAGAGCAGCCTTCCAGGGTGAAGAAATTATTTCCAAGAGCTACCGCTTGGAGAAAACTGAATGCATGTTCTGCAGGTTTGCACTTGACGAGGGCATCTCCAATCCGATGGGGGTAGCTGTGGCCGAATGCAGCTGCAGATGGCTGAGAGTCGACATCCCCAAAGTCCGTTGAATGATCATCTGCAATGCCGAAGGCCCTGGTAACAAAGGTCAGTCTGCCCGTGGAACAGTTGCCCTCTCTGATCCTCTGCAGCAAATTCTTGACCTCCTGCTGTGTGTAAATAACGGGGTCTTCGCTAACGTTGAGCTTCAAAGGCTTTGACCGGTCGATCTTCAGCACTCTGAAATGCCTTTTGTGCTTATCGCTCCCTATTAAATAAAACCTCTGACGTGTCTCGAAGAGCTTGAACTTCTGCAGAGAGCCATTGTTTAGATCTGGTTCAGCCTTGGCTTCGCCTGCTTGCTGTTGAGCTTCATCCGCCAGGCCGAGCAGGAGCCCGAAGGAGGCCGAAGGGAGGGAAGCGGCTGCAAGTTCTCTAGGGTTCATCGTCGGCGGCTCCGTTCGTCTCTTAGGTATCAAAAAAAAACTAATTATTGTTACAAGCCCAATATATTTAATATATTACCTATGATGTCTGCTGAATCAGTATTATTAGATCAGTAAAACTTTTTCATTTTCTTACTCAGATTCACATACGCGACTTCAGTTAAGGATATCCGCATATATACGCGACTGTGTTAAAAGAAACTAGTGTACATTCAATAACCTTTATCATTTAGTGAGTTTATCTTCAGTGAATGCATCAGAACATTATTAACCATATGAACAGTAAATAGAACAGATCATCACACATAAGAAGCACACATGAACACCATGATATAAGGTGGAAACCCAATGTGGGTGAAAACCACCTGCTGCAATTTGTTTCTATCTTCCTTTAATAAGAAACTTCTTTTACAATGTACTGGTGCAGTCCTTTACCAGTACGCAGGCTTCTACCTGTAGAAGGCTACCACCTTCTTAGCTCTTGTACTAGTCGTTCCATTTACTAGTACATAGGCACTGGCCTACTAAAGGCTGCAACCTTCACTCGTTTTCCAGATGCTCCTGGAAGGGAGTTACAACCCCCTTGGCTCTTGTACTAGCCAATATGTTTACCAGTATGTAGGTGTCGACCTACAATCATCCAGGGACCACATT
This sequence comes from Pinus taeda, assembly GCA_000404065.3. Taxonomy (NCBI): domain Eukaryota; kingdom Viridiplantae; phylum Streptophyta; class Pinopsida; order Pinales; family Pinaceae; genus Pinus; species Pinus taeda. The sequence goes on from APFE030624421.1 coordinate 60,108, forward strand.
TCATACATTTTCATACTGGATCCATAAAACAATCACCATTGTAATACAATCTACATCATCAATCTTTGAATCACCCAATACTGAAACCCTATCAACAACACAATCACCAGAACACAGAACAGTCTACATAACTCTGGAACAACAACCAAATCCAATCACAACCTCAAATATCATACTTCATACTGTATACGCTACTTGGACGAACCCAACCTACGTTTATACGCGCTTTTACCAAAGACAACCCGCGTACAGATCTGCAAATTCTAACTCATAACTTTGCAGCTATTTCAGACATCAGAACATACCTAGATCATAACATTCATACAATAAACATGTGTCAATAGATCTAGTCTGTCCATAATCAAACCATGTAAAGATAATCATTCCAAGCCTTTAGATCTCATTCCATCGTTCATCATCCTCCACATGAGTGCAACCTTAGTTCAGATTAAGCAAGGCATCACCATACCATAACCAACATCTAGATCTCACACTTCATCAGACATTCATCACTTACACACCTATTTCCCCCCTCTTGGCCTAATGATCTTCTCCTTATATAGGTTTAGACTTCTCTCAGTACCATGGTTCAAAACCATGTAGAACCAATACCTTGGACCCAATACCCAGGGTCGTCATTTCGAACCAAATACCATGGACCAAATACCACGGACCAAAACCATGGTTTTCGACATGTACACGCCTTTCCTTCTATGAACCTGCGTGTGTACGTGTACGCGCCTTTTGCTCAGATAACCCGCATATATACGCACTTTCATCACGGTGAACCTGCGTATATTTCTCTCTTTACCTGTTGCACTATGATCTGTCCTCTGTGTGAGATGCCATCACCTGTATCATACCTCTGAGTGAGTTTCCATCAAGGACAACACTTGAATCATAATGCCAACAATCTCCCCCTTTGGACTTGATGGCAACAACCACACCAAGTCACTCTCCCCCTTTGACATCAAGGGTAAAGGGCGGACCAATATATTCTCTTCTTTGATCTCCATCTCCTGTCCATAGTCCCCATGAGTATCTGTTGAAATCTCTGATTGAGCTCCCCCTTTGAATTTTCCGAGATGTACCAATCGGTCCAGGCTCCCCCTGAGCACATGCAAGGTCTACAAAAGCATCACATGACTCTATACATACATCATTCTCCCAACCAAGTGGGAATTTTAAACTCATCCATCCAACTCAGTGGGGATATACCAATTGTTTACATATGACAACCAAGTACATATACATGACTCAACAACAAGAACCATTACATCATCCCTCCCATGCATAGTGGGGTAATAAAACAAAGACCGGCAATCTAATCAAGACCAACATATACCATGTATGATCTGTACCATAAGCATCTGTCATTAGCATCCAGACCTGTAACCTGCAATACCATTCTTTTGACCGACCAACAATAAGTAGCAAGATGTATCATTTAGCTACATAAGCATCATCACCAAAGACTTCTCATCAAAAATGCCAACAATGCATTATTTAAGTATACTCTCCCCCTTAACATGTGCCATGCTATCATCAAATAGTGACTGAACCATATCAGACTTCTGTACTGTTGCTTTCCTTCAGAACATCATATACACGACTGTGCAACGTCTAAATCACGTATATACGCTACTTGTCTTCATGAAACACGCATATGAGATTTAGAACACAGAGGTTCCACATTTTCAGCTTCCTCTGAGTCTGTCATGTCTGTGTACTCTGCTATATTACCTCTTTCTGGATGTACTTCCTTTCTCTTCCATATCTTCATTTGTGATGATGTTTTCTCCTTTTGGTATGGTGCCCAAAATCTTCTCCTGCATTCCTTTGCTATGTGTCCAAGCTTGTTACATGCATAACATCTTATATGTTTCTTATTCCTTCTATAGCAATCAACAACTTTGTGACCAAACATATTGCAAGAAAAACAATATCCTTTGAAGTAACTGGAACGTGAAGATCTTTCGGTGTGATGGTCTTGAACCATTCTACTTCTGCATCTAGCTGTAACATGTCCATGATTATGACATACATAACATTCAACATTATTCATCGAAGAAAATAATTGTCTATCACTTCCATAATTAGGAGCAAAATATTTTCTTTGAGGAATTCCTTTCCTTGGTTGCTGATGGGATTGACCTCTCAACTTCATGTTGGGGATTTCAGATTTTGCATTAGAGTTCCTTGTCTCACCTTCAATAGATTCATGAAAACCAAGACCAGTTTTGATAGCAAGAGACCGTTGACTACTAAGAATATCATCCAAGATCTTAGTACTATCTTGAAATCGTAATAGTTTATCTTTTTCTTCTAATTTACCTTTCAAGATATTTACCTCAACTTGATGTTGTTCTTCTTTTTCCAGAAAATGTTTCTTCAAGGTATCTTCAGAATTTCTTCCTTCTTCCACTTGTTGCCTTAGTTTGAGAATCTCATTTTCTTGCTCTTCATTCAACACCTGTAGCATATGTCGAACTCTGGAGGCACATTCCAGCTGAGCTTTCAAGTTGATGATTTCTTCTTTGAGGGCACTCTCCCTTTTGCTAGGTAAATCTTGTTGATCTATGATTTTATCTGATGCTTGATTTGCTTGTCCATCTTCAATCTGAGGTGATTCCGGATCTAAGTACTTTCTTCCACTCAACGACAGGCTGTCATTGTTCCTTTCAGCTGTTTTCTTCTTTTGACGTGCTTTCTTTCCCACTGTTCTACGGATCTCCTTCAAGTGATCAAGCTTCTACCAAAGGACCTGCATTGATACCAATTGTTGGAAATAATACTGAGAGGGGGGGGTGAATCAATATTATCAAATCAGATACCTTTTCATTTTCATACTCAGATTCATATATGCTACTTCAGTTAAGGATATCTGCCTATATACGCGACTGTGTTAAAAGCAACTAGTGTACATCCAGTAGCCTTTATGATTTAGTTAGTTCATCTTCAGTGAATGCATCAGAACATTATTAACCATATGAATAGTAAACACAACAAATAATCACACATAAAGAGCACACATGAACACCATGATATAAGGTTGAAACCCAATGTGGGTGAAAACCACCGGCTGCAATTTGTTTCCATCTTCCTTTAATAAGAAACTTCTTTTACAATGTACTAGTGCAATCCTTTACCAGTACGCAGGCTTCTACCTGTAGAAGGGTACCACCTTCTTAGCTCTTGTACTAGCCGTTGCATTTACTAGTACATAGGCGCTGGCCTACTGAAGGCCCCAACCTTCACTCGTCTTCCAGATGCTCCTAGAAGGGAGCTACAACCTCTTGGCTCTTGTACTGGCCAATATGTTTACCAGTATGTAGGTGTCGGCATACGATCATCCAGGGACCACGTTTCATACATTTTCATACTGGATCCATAAAACAATTACCATTGTAATACAATCTACATCATCAATCTCTTAATCACCCAATACTGAAACCCTTTCAACAACACAGTCACCAGAACACAGAACAATTTACATAACTCTGGAACAACAACCAGATCCAATAGCAACCTCAAATATCATACTTCATACTGTATACGCTACTTGGACGAACCCAACCTGCGTGTATACGCGCTTTTACCAAAGACAACCCGCATACAGATCTGTAAATTCTAACTCATAACTTTGCAGCTATTTCAGACATCAGAACATACCCAGATCATAACATTCATACAATAAACATGCGTCAATAGATCTAGTCTATTCATAATCAAACCATATAAAGACAGTCATTCCAAACCTTGCGATCCCGTTACATCATTCATCATCCTCCACATGAGTGCAACTTTAGTTCAGATTAAGCAAGGCATCACCATGCCATAACCAACATCTGGATCTCACACTTCATCAGACATTCATCACTTGCACACCTCTTGCCCCCCTCTTGGCCTAATGATCTTCTCCTTATATAGGTTTAGGCTTCTCTCAATACCATGGTCCAAAACCATGTAGAACCAATACCTTGGACCCAATACCTTGGGCCGTCATTTCGAACCAAATACCATGGACCAAATACCACGGACCAAAACCATGGTTTTCAACATGTACACACCTTTCCTTCTGTTAACCTGCATGTGTACGTGTACGTGGCTTTTTCTCAGATAACCCGCATAGATACGCACTTTCATCACGGTCAACCTGCGTATATTTCTCTCTTTACCTGTTGCACTATGATCTGTCCTCTGAGTGAGATGTCATCACCTGTATCATACCTCTGAGTGAGTTTCCGTCAAGGACAACACTTGAATCGTAATGCCAATAAACTCTACACAATAACTTTCAGGAAAAAAAGTTAATACATAGTCTCTACCCAAAAAGTTCCTTTTAGAATTCATAGCTTCTGAACTTGAAAAGCAAAGCATTAGAAGGAAAATAAAATATAAAATATAAAAATCTCGAAAATGGAAACCTCATCAATGCGCATTTGATTGGCCTACCTGAAAAAAATGACAAAGCTTGAACATATACATTAGTATTGAATATTTTGAAAACTGAAATTTCGCTTGAGTCCAAACGAAATATGCATGAGCTTTTGATGTTGGAAAGAAAGGAAAATCATGGTTTTAAGAGAGCGATATGCCAAACTAATGATGTGGGTGGAAAAAGGATTTTGAATTGAAATGGTAAAATACAATTGTGGAGATTTTCTATGGAAATAATGAGGTTCAATCAAGTATTTTCTTTCCAAATGCCTATGCCACAAACGTCTTCCAATGAATTTACAGATATTCACTTTGAGTTCGCTCAGTTTTGTATTTTCTATTGATATCACTAAATTCACCTTCATTGGCTCCTGTGATAGAAAGTATCAAAAAATTCTATGGACACCTTGAAAACTTCAAAGAACAGGAGTAACTTGTCTGAAACCTCATAGTAATGGGTATGAAAATGTGGAAGCTAATGGAATGTAGTCATTAGTCATTAGTGCCATGTGTGAGGGTCATTATGAAAAGCAATCACAATCTTTGATTTCCGTATTGAATTGTAATTAACATAGGGATTAGTCTTGGGAAAGAAAAGGAGATTAGTATCAATGAAAGTGGAGTATAAATTGTGACATCGTTTTTCCTTTTCTCTTTAAACAAACTAGAAAGACACAAAGTTGCAATCTAAGAGACAGGAAATTCAATGATCTCGATATAATTCTATATATTGTAATTATCTAACCCAGTCAACTGAATCAATCTACATTGAAAATGAATTTTGGCAAAGTCAAAGAAAACCCGCGACAACTTCCACCAATAGTAACATTTAGGTAACCTTGAATTTAAACATTGAAGAAATATGCAACTTACACAATATATCTCCACTCCAACACAAATCGGAAAATCAACGTTTAATTCAGATTTACAGGATAAGAGCATGATAAAGGCCTTTAATGTAGTTGTACTATTATCAGACCCAAACTTGTAAGTAAGAGGCCCATAGTTGCAGTATTAGGTTCCGAGACATAAACTTGCACAAAGGAGGGCCCATCAATCATATGTGTACGTACTAAGGAAAAAAATTACATACAGTAGCAACATTCAGAATCAGGTGGCAAATTGTGTATCCCAAGTTCAACTCTAAGAAAATCTGATAGGAGTCACCTAGGCTTTGTCGCTTTCATTTTACATATGGGCACGCCAGTAAATATAACTTATATCTATAGTCCTTCAAAGGTCTGGTTGAATTTCCAATTTGCATCAATGAAGTTATAGGAAGTGATAGTTTCTCCATCACTAGCATTGATCTAGAAGGAGAGGCTCTCCCCATTCAAATAAGAGTTACTCTACCAATTCTATCCCTAGTTATGGGACATTTTTTGCCAACCAGTGTTGGAACCTTTGATGGAAACAACCTCCACATCCCCTGTGCCTCCTACGTTTGCAAAGAGCACCAAATTGAAATAGGAGTGCCCAATAATGGGTTTAGGCAGGTTTCCAAATTTAAATGATTGTATTATGGGTGCTCAAATGGCACAATAGTATTTAGTTTTATAAGGGAGTAGTCTAATTGTTCGATGTTTCACCATTCATTTTTTGTGCCCTCTCTCCCCATTTTTCATTCTCTGGCTACTCCGATGGGCCCACTTTGTCTTCTCCAGCAATGTTCGTCTCCTCTGTTTCACCAACCTCCTCCTGATGTTTGTTTTGGTTATGTCCTAGCTATAAATTATGGTAAACACCATGCACCATGCATGCCACTAGTCTACTTCATGTTTTCAAATTTCAAACTAAGCATGAAGAAATTTTGACATAAAGCGGGAAGATAGATAATTAATGCCAAACTAATCATGAAATAATATATTCTTGGCAATTTAAGGGCCAATAATATCATTTGGATATGTTGGAATGGAAAATAGTGGGGGAGGGATTGAAGGCTCATGTAATTCGCTCTAAAATGTAGTGCACAACACCCGGGTGGAAAAGGGTTAATATGGGTTCCTCAAAGGCTCCTCGAGAACAAATATTTGGTCCATCCATGAGGATGGCTTCCATTCCCTTATGACATCACATAAGAGAATCCAAAGTCATTTCTATCTCATTAAATTACCTGTCGTGGATATTCTCTCAATTATTCCTTAATCTCCACTAAGACTTGGAAGTGATTCTCAATAGAATGTCATGGAAGAATTTACTAGGAATAAAAGCATGCAACATTGCAATGAAAATGCCATGGAAATTGTAGTTTGTTTGGAAAAATAATGTGTGATCAACTAGCATTAGTGTCAAGGAAGGTATGGAGATGGAGGTCTGTGACTCCATATCCTATTTTCTTTGCTTCAAGGGTATCTTTAATCTCATTTATGAATGTTCCATCACTTTTTTTCTTTTCTTTGCTTGTATCTTTAATATCTTCTATGAATGATCTTCTACAAATTGTAAGCATTTCTAATAATTTTTTTTTTTGCATATATATAATATAAAATTTAACCTAATATAAAACAAGCATTTTCTTTATTAATGTGATGGGAATAACAGAAGTATTTCTCTTAAACATTCTACCGTGTCCTTAAATATTCTACCTTGTCTTTATATCATTGTTATTGGCATTTATCACATATAATTTGACTATTAATTTTTCTCTAAAAATTTATAAAATAATTAGAATTTCAACCATTCAATCATATACTATATATAGATAATATATCATATTACTATTTTTTTTAAAATTATATATATAATAAATCTCTTTGATACCCTGAATTGACTTACCCATCCAGCATCAAAATGGTAATAATAGAATTTACAAACAGTTACATTAATTTATACTATGAAAAATAGAACAAAAAATTATTTATTTCTTGTTAAATATCGAGGAGACGTAGAAGCACATGGGATTCATGGTAGAAAAATAAAACTTCTTATTATTCAATGTACTGTCTAACATCATGAGTAAAGACACAATTGTAAAATTGTTTTTCTACGCATTGGTTTGCAACTTTATGTATGTTCTGATTTTTAAATGTTTGTTAAGGTTTATGTGCCTATGATATAAAATGAAAGGGTAGACTTGTAACCCTAAACTATGGAGAAACCTCTAGAGATAAGTGGCCACATCGCCTATCTTTAGGATGACCGATTGCAATGGGATATAGTTGTCCTCATCCCCACCGTCCAAGATTTAGGGTTTCAATCGAATGGTGGAGGTTTCGATTTTTCTGTTGGAGTAGTTCTGTGATCCTCTAAGTCTAGGGCTTTGGCTCAATTCATGCCGCTTTTTGGCCTTGGTAAGTAAGAATTTTGGTTTCCTTCACATGTTTCTCATACATTTCTTCAGAACCTTTAGAGGAGATTAATTTGGGTTGTCGCAGTGCCTAGGTAGAATGGAGTTGTCTATAATGCGACTTTTTTGAGATTCTGGTGACGGAATCCGGCGGAAGAAATGAGGTTAAATCTTGATTTTTAGCAGTTAAAATGGTTTTTTAACTACATATTTGGATTCAGCCCCCTGAAAAATTCATGGGAGCCTCTGATTGTGCACAAACTAGCTATCAAACTTGGGATTCCAATGAATTGCTACCGGATTTTGACTGGAAAAATCAGCCAGAAAGTCTTTCAAAAAGTCGCTTTATAGACAACTGCAGGTAGAATGGAGCAGTGCGTCCCTCGACATTCCTACTCAAGCATGACAAAATCTCACCCTTCCAGGTAATTGTGTTTTCTTTGTTTTTTCCTTAATGACCTTTCAGAGTCTCATCAACCCTCTTTTTTTATTTCTAACCCTTACCTTGATCCAAATAATTCCTCCTACATTTCACCGCTTCTCCATGACATTTCGTCATGTACCAATTCTTTCATTTCACCGCTTCTCCATGACATTTCGTCATGTACCAATTCTTTCATTCTTGCGAGAGTTTGACTTCTTTTGAGGGTTTTATGTTTACTATATCATTTCCACTTAATTATTAGCACATATTTGTCTATAGGTTCACCAAACTGTGAAAAAAAAAACCTAATCCCCTTAACCCACATGGTCTGACCCTCAGATGAGAGGTTTCGCTCCGGCTCCAACTTTTGTTTTACGACGAGTAGTTTTTTCAAGTCATGGCAACTCACAATCCCAAGGTTTTCCCTATTCTAAGTTTCTAGGTTTTCTACCCCTTTCTACTCAGGAAATTCAAATAGTTAAGGTTTCGGCTAGGGTTCAAATATTGTCTTGTCAAGCTAGTTATCTAGAATGTAACTTGTATATTGTGATCCGTTATATATTTCCCCTCGATGGGCCATATATATAGATATATTAAAAAAGTCTTAGGAACTCCTTTTGTAAGTCGATTTTACGTTCTTTATTTTTCAAGAATTATCTAGCTGGAATGACAGTAAATATTTTAGGGAAAGTTCAAGTTGGATTTCATTATCTAATTATTTTTAGAGACCCTTACCACTGTGCTTTATTTATTTGACAGTGTGCCTTTCTTTCTCTAATTAATGGATTTTCTGTAAGATTTATACCAGAGCATGCATAGTTAAATGTACTTGTTCATTGCTAATCTATCATTTTAGTGAATAATAAATATCTATTTCCTATGTAATGAACAGTTATAAATATTAAAAGTAATATTACTATTAATATTTACTTTATTTTTATATTAATTGGTAGTAATATTAATATTTAATTTATTGATAATAATAATATTTATCTTTTTATATCATTGTTTATTAACAATAATTAATATTAATGATTATTAATATTATAAATATATAATTATTAATATTGTTATTGAATAATAATTGTGGGTTGATATATAATCTATTAGTGTATTTCCACTATATTTTTTAAATGTGTTTGGGCTAATATATATATATATATATTATATTATATATATAGTTGTTTACTTGCTCTAGTTTTCATCAAAAAAATATTACGCTCGCACCTTGGGATAGGTCGCATTTTTGTTTTTCTAGGGGTCAATATTACGGTCACACCTCGAGATAGGTTGCACCCAATTCTCGTCTTTGAAAACTTCATCAAGTGATTAAGGTTGAAATGACAACAATGCAAATTTTGAATTAAGATCCAAATCATCATAAATATCTTGCAGACTTCTCATTTTTCTCTTACCATTGCTTAATTCATCACCTAATTGATAATTGTGAGTATTTTGATGTGTTGGTTTGCTTAAAGATCTATGTTGTTCATAAAATCATTGAGTCCTTATTGGCGTGACTCTATTTGGTGTCTTCTTCTGTAATCTGTGCTTCTCATTTTCTACTACATCTTCTTCTTCCATGAGTGGTACTCTTACATCAATTGTTTTGTATACATTCTCATTCCATGACTCTTGTTCTTTGAACACAACATCTCTACTAATTATAGTATTCTTAGCAACATAGTTATACAATTTATAAGCTTTTGATTTCTCACTATAACCAATAAATATGCATTTTTCACTTTTATCATCCAACTTGCCTCTTAACTCTTTAGGTACAAATGCATATGCTACACATCTAAACACTCAAAATTGAGACACAGTACAAGGCATACCTGACCATGCTTCTTCTAGAAATCTGTTCATCACACTCTTTGTAGGAGATCTGATTATCACATAAACAACACATGAAACTTCTTCTGCCCAATACTCATTTGACAAGTTTCTTCCTTTCAAAATGTTTCCTTCCATGCTCATAATTGTTCTATTCATTCTCTCTCTTACATCATTATGTTGCTGTGTGTATCTATTTGTAACCTTCCTTCTAATTCCATGTTGTTTTCAGTATGCATCAAATTCCTTCAAACCATATGGTCGACTATGGTATTATCTCCATACCTTGATCTATCGATCACTTTGGTCCTCTACTAGGGATTTGAATTCTTTGAACTTTGCAAAATTTTTAGACTTCTCCTTCAAAAAATAAACCCACGTCTTTCTGTTGAAATCATCACTGAATGTGAGGAAGTAACAACTTCCACCAATCAACCTGTTCGCATGGGTCCACATAGGTATATATGGACCAACACTTGTGGTTTCTTTGTGTTGTATTCAACTCCTTTTGGAAAACTCTTACGGTGTTGCTTTCCCAAGATACAACACTCATAAGTACTAGTAGGTTCTTTGATTGGAGGTAATCCTCTAACAATATTCTTCTTCTATAATAATCTCAAACCATAGAACTATAAATGTCCAAACTGAAAGTTCCATAACCAATTATCATCAGAACATGCAACTATAAAAGAACTAACATGATCTCTATAATTCATTTCTAAATTGGAACGCCAAGGTATCTGTTTCTTATCCTTTTTCAAGTATCCTTTTGCAAATCAATATATTTTTTCAAATTTGTGTTGCAGGTACTACACTACCATGCAAAACTTGTTTATATTGAGTTCTATTCATTTTTAACATTAAAAATACAAGTGATATCACAATGTTTTACTACGAAGCGATATGTTTTTAGTGGTCATTATTGTAGGTAGTTTTTTTAGGCATATTAGTTAAAGTAAGATTCCATTAATGTTATTAAAGGTAAATTAGTTATAATCTTTTAAAATTAGGGTATTTTTGAAAATATTATTGAAGTTACAATTCTTTTAGGTTTTAATTGAAAACTTTAGATTATAATTGAACCAATGTCATCAGAGTAGCTATGGTTTTTAAAATTAGATTTATAGAAGATATTATAATAAATATTAAGAAAATTATGATCATTTTAATTATAAGCCCCAAAACTTTAATCTAAGGAGCTTAAAAGTGGATTTATAAAAGAGATTATGATCAATATGAAGAAAATTGTAATCATTTTAAAGTGGAAGCGTAAAAACCCTAATCACATAAAAGAGTTTCCTTGAATGTAATTGTATACTTCTATATTTTAAGCCCATATATTTTATAGTGTGATGTTGCAACTAATATTGCCATCTTTTATGTCCCTAATTATTAAAGCATGCATAATGTTATAAGAAAATTATGTAGAATAAGCTCTTCCTTTCTTGATATTTCCATAAAGTATGGAGAACATAGTTAGGAGTAGCTAATTAAAGTTGAAGAGATTTATAAGGAACACAAAATTTATTCAATTCTTGAAGTAGTTCGTACATGTCCATGGATTTCTAGAGAAATAAGTGCAAATGTCATATACATTGAAAAGGATGGTACATGAGTCATATCTACTATGTGCTACTTAGTTGAGGCTTGTAAACAATTATATATATGCAATTGTTACTTATAGGAAGACAACTATTTTCAACTGTAATGGGAGTGTACCTTTTCATCCATTTTGTGGATCCACATGATCATTGCTTTGTTGCACCCGTTACAGACACTTTTCTTGGAATGCCTCACTCTTAGCATCGAAGGAAACACTCATTATTAGAATCAGTAACTTATGGATATACATCACATGTGTATAGATCCAAGCAAACACATCTCAATGTTGAGGAATTGGTGGGATACAACCCATTGATCTAGTAAAAGGAAATGAATTTAATAGAGTTAATAATATTAATATAAGAATGAATGACCTTCAATGTAATGCAAACTAGGTTGAATAACCTAATCATTTTAAATAAGGTCCACAAGATACTTATGATGGTATAAACGTAATATAGTTCATTTACTGATGTAGAGACCAACAATGTTTAGGTTCACTTTTAGTTGAGGCTTTCCATTTTGGGTACAATGTTTTATACTTATATAGGAATTCTCTCTTACACAAGGTGTCATTTAAGGTGTTTTGTACTCTATATATAGATGCAAACCTTAGAAATATTATAAGGGGGATTAACAAAAGCTTGATGGATGATTTTGTCAAAACTAGGTAACAAAAAGCATGCCCGTGCAATAATGTGTATACATTATTTAAAACAAATAGATTGTATTGTTCCTATAGCCTAAAGACTATTTAAATTTGCATGCAACCTACTACATAATTTTCCAAGACAAAATTAACAAGAGCATAGGCGTTAAAATGTCATGTTCATTTCTATATTTATTAGTAGAAGGAAAGAGTGCTAACAATTGTATTTATATACAATTGTTCAATGCAAAATTGAAATTTATTAATGGGCACCGATGAAGGAGAAATTTCAAGAGGTGATGGAGGATATTTTGAGTGCCATATGAAAAAAATTGTTGACTTCTTCCTTGTTGGTTTGAGATGGGTTTACGAAAACATATTTATTTTTATAATTTATAATTTTTTTCTTAAATAAAAACAAATAAAACACATTTTTTCTCTTTAAATGTAGCATATAAATCAAATTGAGAGCACCCATGTTTATTTTGTAAAAATTACTTGGATAAATTTCAAAAGATTTAAAGAAATTTAGCTTAATTTTTAATCATATTTTCATTACAAAGAAATAGTTTTCCCTTCACTATTGTAAACGTAAATCCCTGTAGAATTTTCAAAATGGACAATGCATAAATATTAATTATCACTATGTGGTTCTAACCAATTGTATAATTCATATAGTTGGGTAGCACTTCTTCAGTAAATGACAGGAACTTTGCATGGTATTTCTATAAAATTTACTGCACCAAAAATAACATAGGCCATAGATTTAGAGAAGCTTGTGCCATTGATTGAACCTCAATCGACATAGGAGATGGAAAAGAAAAAAAACCAAATTATTTAATATTCACTTATATTCCATGTAGCTCTATAAGCTCTTCACTTGCAGTTATACATCCCATGGGACCAACATTCCAAGGAGATAGATGTGGCACTTGTTTCTTCATTTCAAGTAGCAGGAAGATTTGGTGAATTTTGTGTAAGCATTGATGGTGTATTTTATCTAAGGTTTCGTGTTCTATTATTTTACAATTAAATTTTCATAACATCACGATTCTTAACATTTCTTGACACAGTTTTAAGCAAAACGGCTAGTTTCACAATATAGAGGTCTCAAGAATCATTGCTATTCAATATTGATAGAGATCCAAAGATATCAAGGAAGTTGCAGAATGAATACTTCCAACTGCACAGGGAGATATATGGGGTTTTGACACTGGAAGTCGATATGATTTTCCTTGCCTTGAAATTGGTATAAGTAGCAACTCTAACCATGGATATAGCATACTACTCCAGGATTTGATCAATGGTGTGATTGCGAGTTATGTTGGAACATGTCTCTACACATATGGGTAGGAATTTACTCCAATTATCTCCTGGTTTTTATTGAACAACATTTTATAGATGCTCCAATAGTATGCTCAATAATTTCTTCTACCATTTCCTCAAGGAATGAAATATGTAGCATAGTTATCAAACACATGAAGACATGACTTGATGTACAAATTTCATGTTTTAAAATCTTAACTCATATAAGATGCACAACGTATTCCGCATTTTTTCCCATTTTTTAAATCTTACCTTGCAAAAAATATCACCACATTTCACAACATTCAATGAGAGGTTTGGAAAATTTTCATAGGAGCTTTCTAAAATTGACCTTAAATATTTCTTAAATATGCATATATGTCAAAAATGTTACACAAACTTCATAGTTTTTCAACTTTGAAATTTATTTATGTATTTCTATTAGTGGAAGGGGGCTAAAAGATAAGGAAAATGAGTCGTTTTATCTTTTCTCTATATTTGTTGCTTGATGTAAGACACGACCAACTATTGGTTGTTGACATATACTATGGAAATTTAAAAGATTTGGACTATGATGTCTTTACTTCTGGACAATACTTAGAGTCCTAATAATGGATCTAATATCAACTCCAAGGAGATTCTCTGTGATTTCCTAATCAATGTTATGTTGATATTTTGTTTTGAAAAGCTATTATGAAGATCGATGTATTGTAAATGGGCCCTTCCCTTAGAGGGAATTGATAGTAAACAAGATATCTCCTCAGCTAGGAAATAGTGGAATTTTCCCATGATTTACAGTCAACCTTAAGTGCTTCAATCAGACCTCTTGTACAAGTCAAAAGGGCACGAGGGATAAAGTATGTCTAGGATTTGAACCTTGTTAATGGAAATTCATCTCATTGATTAGCAAGTTGATTTACTAAACTAACTACTAGATCTTTACCACAAACATAATATGATGATAAAATGAGGCTAATTCCATACTATATATTTTGTAGGGAAATAGGATGTTATCTTAGGTTTATTTTGTCCTTTTGTTCAATGTTTGGTAATCATACTCCTATACTAATAACCCTCTCAAATTTCAAAAGTCATGTGGTCCAATCTATTCAAAGTTGGATACATATTCAAGCAAACTCACCTAAGATTTGAACTTCACACAACTTTACTATAGATTCAATTCCTTGAAGTTAGTATTACTATGAGGAGTTGGACAAGAACTGATGGAAACAATCAACTTCTAGAAGAGCTCTATTCAGATTGAGTTTTTGACTTTACTAGTATGAGTAAGAGTAACAGATTTATCGGTAACTCAACACCATTAACATAAATCTTTGCTAAAAAAACTAATCAACTGAATACTAAAGGTCAACTATGGCATAAATCATACAAAAAATAACCTAAAATATACTTGTCATGTACTTGCTAGATCAAGGCATACATATAAAGATAAAATGGGGAGTGGGGGAGGGAATGTAAAAAGATCCATTTTTACTTAAAGGAACATATTTTTTGTGAATGAATAACTTTCCCCATGGATTCATTATTACACCAAATGGTAGCAACGCTCCTGTCCTAATTTGACAAATAAATAGAGCAATGTTGGGGAACACAAAACCTGAACTACGAAGTTGCAGAAATTTATAAATACTAACAAAAAAAAAATTGTTAGAAATAATACATGATATATAAGTATGCTAAAAATTATAGAATTTGACACCTAATAGATGATTTATAGAATCACTTATGCAACTATAGTGTATGTTCTACATATGTAAAACCTAAAACATTTTACCTCATTAAGACTGCCAATAATCACCATGTTCTACGGTATTGGAATTCATAAAATACCAAATAATAAATACCTTATGAAACCAATAAAAAAGAGAAAACTTGATGTGTTTTATATTGATACATGTCACACTTCTAGTCAACACATCAATTTAACCATATAAAAAAGAACATTAAAGGGTGATAAACAAATACCATATCTATTAACTGATATTTATTCCGAGTTTAAACCTATATAATTATGTATCATTAACCACATGTATTTCTCTGCACGCATACAATTCTATACATATATATATTATTGTACTCATTAGTTCGTAATAAATTGCAACATTATTTTCTCGCATATTGGTGTTAATGTATGGTCCTCTAGTTTGTGACCATAGTCGGGAGAGTACCATGTGATTCCCGATTGATCTGTTGAGAGTCTACACTCTAGACTCTTCTTGTTGATAACAAGCTATCGTCCATCTCCTTAGCAATATCACCGTATCAATGGCTCATTTCGCAGCGACAACATCTGACGATTTTGAGCGATCCCCATAAACCCTTATAGTTTTCTTGTTGGGAAACATTTCACATTTCCTTTGGTTCGACAAAGTGCTATGTCTGCTCCGTCTCTAGTTCATGGAATTCGATGCCCTCATCCTTTAAGTCCATGGTCCAGACTTGTTTTTTGACACTTGTCCTACTATTCTATGGATCCTTCAAGTCTTCCACTGGTGACATGTTATTTATAGAGTTGCATTTTGTTCTTTGGAGAGTCCTCTGTCCAGCCAACCCAGTTCAGGTAAGAGGGTTTTCCTATGAACATTATATTTCTTTTTGCACAGCTAGATGTATCCTCTACCGCTTGCTAATGAATTTTTTATGTCTTGGCTAGGACGCTTTGGATGGTTTTATGCACCAAGGGTTTGACTACAGAGGTCTGTCTCCATTCCATTTCAATCCTATTTTAAAAGTTTGATGGTATACGTTTCGCTTGGCCTACGCATAACATGATGAACATCCTTATGTCGTTCTAGGTTGAATGGATTTTCATAATTTTGGTTGCCTTATTTCTAGTCTAGAGATTATCTCAATGTTTCTAGGACTGTAGACCTGATAGTTTGAAATTCCTATTGTTCTTCCTTGGCGGCTTCATGTTTGTATCTTGAACAATTTCGGCCAGAAGACTTAAATTATTTTCTCGGTTTTGCAACCCGAGTTGTCTCACAACCCAATTTGTAATTATTTTGGTAATTTGAACTATTCAATCCATGTGCAAAGAATTATGTTTGTTTATAGAACTTACAATAAATGGATCTGTTTTAATATAAATTCTCGATGTTCTATAATGCTTCATGACTAATTTATGTTAAGGTATTTCTTCTCCTACCCAGTTCGGATTCTCTGTGTATTATTATGAGATATTTAGGTTGGCTTCCTTGTTCTGGCGTTACAGTCAAATTTCCCTTTCTCCTTTCGGGTTTTTACGTTTTCTGCAATAGTGAATATGTTTCAATAAGATTCATATCATTGATGTATATGTTTCATGTTGCTTATAGTAAGATTTAAACTGTTAGTGAATATGTTATATGATTGGGGTTTCATTTGCATTTATTATGGGGACTATTACGTGAATAACTTTGTTGATACTCATTATGGAATATTAAGAAATTTAATCATCATACTCTACTCATGTTTTTATACTAACTCTAGCCCTTGAAAGCCTAGCAGGAAGTTTTGTTCCGTGAGTCCTAGTCAATTTCAGAAACCCTCAGTATTTTACTCACATGGTTGTGTTTAGCCAAGCAATCCTTTAACAAAAATTTGGTTAATCTTTCCTTCTTAACTTTCAAGCTATCGTGATTATTTTATTGTAACCCCTTGACATGTATCTACTCGATTAGGAGTCTTACGAATAATTTGTTCTTCTCCTTTATGTCTTTACAATTAGCTTAGAAAGCTTCAAATAAAGTTTTATCAGTTACAAATGGTTTCATATCTCTACTCTATTTCCTGTTTGTATCTTGGATATTATTATCATAAGAATAGAATACCTCTGTAGAAATTAAATTACCCTATTCATAGATTTCACTATTTATTCATTTCTTTCTTTTCTTTACAATCTGCTAAATTCTTGTTTGTTATCTAGCATGCTTGTCTAAATTTTTTCATTGATAAGCACATATGTTCCCTTTAGTAAAATAACAAGTATTACTTTAATAGTATAAATACTTTCATTCACATAAGTACTTATCTGAATTTTGTAGAAATGTTGTTGATTGCTCGCTTCATATGCAACTATAAATTGCCAAGTTTCCTCCCAACCTTGAGACTCACTTTCAGGTGAAAGTCTCCCCTCTGAGGTTTTACCAACACATTGGGTGTTTCCTGTAAGACTACAGTCTTACTAGTTTACAACTATATGTTCTTAACCAAACATAGCTCTTGGTATCTGTTTGGCATATTAACACAAAAATCTTTTATCTCCCTCTCCTCTCTTCATCTCAGGTACCAATACCCCCCTTGATTTTTTTTCCTTGAGAATAAATCTACAAGGAAATAGTTAGGTATAGGTAACTACTTGTCCTAACTACCTGTCATGTGATAGTTATATAATTGATATTATCAAGACATTTTCCTCAGGCACATTTTAAACAAAAAAATAAATATATAAACTTTAAATAGTAATTATCCAGTTTGTTTACTGTACTAATTAAATATTTACAATCTACAGGGGACATCACAAGATAATACAAAGTTTGTGACCTTAAGGAACTTTGAAAACAGATTGAATTTTATCAAATCAATGCAAGACAGATAAATGCCACAAAAACCACTACTAAATTCATAAAATAAATATATAAAATTTGATGAAAAAGTCCATTGTAACGAACCTAAAGGAGTGTTACTGCATATTATTAGGTAGTAATGATCTATGACATTTCATGGAGTAAGTTGTGCTATTTTTTATCATTTAATTTTGTAAATGTATTATGGCTTCATTTAGTCTCTATGGTTATTCATGGAATTTGGAATTTACATATGTTTAATGGTGTTTTCTTGGAGGATAATATTTAATGTTCTTGTGGTAAATATTGAGTGCCTGACTTTCAATAAGATGTGAAGTTAATTAATCAGTTGTTCAAGCACTCTCTCGTGCCCTTCACATTTTGAAATATTATAGGAAAACACATTCAATATAAAGAAGCCCATAACCTTACAAATCCTTAACGAACAAGGGACACCCACCAAAAGATTTAAACATGTAATAAATTTTCCATCTCTAACTGGTGCTCTCAAAGAAGCCTAATTATGTATCGCAAAAACCCTATAACAGAATATCAAACAATAACCAGATAACATGAGGATACTAGAACCTAGGAAAACATAAGGGTATTAATGAAAATATGTCTTACTAATTGATTAGAGAAAACCATGTATTCTAAAGAAGCACTATGATTGAGGCATTATAATGATCAAACAATAACCAGATACCATGAGTATCCTAGAACCTAGGAAAACATAAGGGTATTAATGAAAATATGTCTTATTAATTGATTAGAGCAAACCATGTGTTCTAAACAAGCACTATCATTGAGGCATTATAGTTTCTCTTGGTTGGGGAATCCTCCAGTCAAGTTAGAAATCCTCATACAAAATTTTAAAGAAAAAAATCAAGTTAATAATTACTTTACCAAAGAGAAAAACCCTAAGAAAGGCATTATTACTCTCATTACTTTCATTTGCAACTGACAAGTGTTGAATAAATCCAAACCCTTGTACAAAATTTTAAGAAAAAAATCAAGTTAATAATTAGTTTACCAAACAGAAAAACCCTAAGAAAGGCATTATTACTTTCATTTGCAACTGAAGAGTGTTGAATAAATCCAATCCCTTGTACAAAATTTTAAAGAAAAAAAATCAAGTTAATAATTAGTTTAATAAAGAGAAAAACCCTAAGAAAGGCATTATTACTCTCATTTGCAAGTGACCATTGTTGAATAAATCCAAAACTCTTTGAAGAAAAATGCTCTCGTTAATTTCAACCCTGTAACAATGCACTAGCCTACTAGGCTCTGTGATGCCCTGTACCTCTTTCCCTGGCTCTAGAATACTAGTTTGTTTTTCTTTTGTCTTTATTTAAGACAATTAAAAAGTCAGGATAGATATTTAAGGCGAAATTAAAATTTCTATACTTCTTTCCCGGGCTCTAGAATACTAGTTTGTTTTTCTTTGTTTCTATTTAAGACAATTAAAAAGTGAAGATAGATATTTAAAATGAAATTAAAATTTCATCTTAAATAAATGTCTTAAACAACCCTTCATATAGTAGTGTTGGGGTTTAGTGTAAACTTAAAATGGCCATATGTTGGTACTATTTTATTGCCATTCTTTTCTTCTAAAAATCCATCATTTATCTATCATTTTCTTCCATAAACCCCTCATAGTCCATTGAATTGATTAATGAAGCATTATAAATTGCTATTTTACATTAAATTTAATTTATGGATTTTTATGTTAAAAATTGGAAATTTTCAACAAAATTACGGGATGTCATGACTTCCTATAATTGGTTTATGTTGTGACATGTGGCACGGCAGGAAAATCAAAACAGAGGATAGGGACGTAATCTGGGATGCACATACATGGTGGAGAATCTATTCATCATCAAATCTGGAGCTCTTGGATACATGGTCAATGCTGGTCAAACCCTGCCTTTTTGGTCATAAAAGCAGCAAAAAAACAAAGTTACCTAAACTGATTTCGTTTTGTTTTAGAAATCAGTTAGGATTAGAAAAAACAAAAATAGCCTTTTTTGCAAAAGCAGAAACATCTGCAGTGATAATGTATGTTCATTCGATTGTAAATTTTAAGGAATGCTAGTGAAGAAAGGATATAGACATGAGCAAACGAAAGAATGTGTGTTTTTTTTGCCAGAACTTAGTTCTTGCATGTAATCATTTCCAAAACTTAATCATGGGCAGCATTTCATCAATTCTAGTGTTTATGTGTTAACGTTTCCATCATCTGAAGTTTTCTAAGTGTGCCATCAACGCATGGACAGGCCCTACGTGAAGATTAGTATACTTTCGTTTCATTTTCATAGCATTTAGACTTCAGATCTGAATAGCATTTGATGTCATTTCTTTGGTTGTGAGTTAATTAGAAGTCCTTGCGATTGTTCTCTTATGATTCATTGTCATAGCTTGAAAATTCAATTGTCAAATTATTGAATCAGACCTTGTAAAAGGATTAATTGAACATTGAATTCACAGTATTTCTATGGACTCCGTTTTCATGAATTTGAGTTTTAGTATGCTTAAAAGAGTTTTTGGTTTGCATGAATTTGATTTCTAGTATGCTCAGTGTGTTATCTGGAAAGAGTCTTTCAGAATTATATCCTTGTAAGAGGATTAAGAACTTAGACTAGTAACACTCTATTTTAGAGCAGCCAATTAAATTAGAGGATATAGGGGTTCAAATTGTGACAGGAAACATATTACAACCTCTTGTAAAAGAGTGTTGTAGCCTGTCACAGTAGACACTTATTTAGATAGATGAGATCCTTTTAGGTTTATAGATTTTAGATACGTGCCTCTAAGTTTACCTACCTTGGTTGACATTAAATTTAGTCTAATCTAGACCCCTGGTTTGGTCACTACATTTTGGCGCCGTTGTCGGGGAGGCGCACTAGAGGATTTCTAAAAACAAAATATAAAATAAATAAACAAAAACATAGATTTAATTTTGATTTATCATTTTATAAGTCATGTTTGCTTATGTCTAGATCTGGAGATGATAAAGGTAGATTCATAAAAAGCCCCCATCCAAAAACTAACCTACCATCAGGAGCAGACCCTTTAGAAAAAATTGAACACAACAACAGCTAAGAAAATCACCATACAAAAATTAGAGGATAAACAGAAATCAGGGCAAAGACTCACACTCATTGAGAGACAAATTCTATTGGCACACGAATCACAGAAGAAACATCTCCCTGAATCCTCTATAAAAAGAGAAAGTAGTAAAATAACTCAACAATCTCTCCTTTAACCTACTGATTTTGAAAAATTCCAAGAAGGAGAAAAATCACTGGAACAACTTCTCTTTGAAACAAGTGACACTGAACAAGAAATTAAATCAACAAAGGAATCTATCAAAATGGCTGAGGAAGGAGGAGGATCAGAAAGAAGACCCACTCCTGAACAACAAGATCAAAGGGAGGAGGAAGACTCAACCTTTAAATTTCCTATTCAAGAGCCAGGAGAAAATCATGATGAGGAAATAAAAATGAAAAACATACCTCCCTCTGTGTTACCAAACTTTTATGGCATGGCTTCAAAAGATCCAGATTCATTCTTGTTTGAGTTTGACATAGTATTTCGAACATATGGTTACACAGATGATGCCCATAGGCTTAAACTCTTCCCAACGACATTAAAAGCATCAACACTAAGATGGTTCGTGGGACATGGTCAACATGCAATAACTGGTTGGGATGGCGTGAGAAGAATATTCCTAAATAAATACCAACCTTATTGTAGATTGAAAGATTCTAAAGATGATATCTTTAGAAGGAACCAACAAGAGGATGAAAATTTAGAGGAGTATTTGGAACGATTTGTTTACAATTTGCAAAAATCAAAACATCGAACCATGTCTCTTGATCTGATTCAAACAATATTTTTGAATGGAATTCGAGAGGAATACTTAGATGATCTTAATTTGATGGGCAAAGGTGATATTTCCACTTTACCTTTCGAAGAAACTGTTGAATTATGTGAAAAGTATTTTAGGAGCAAAGCCAGAAATGGAAAAAGAGCTATATCATCCAAAGCCACAAAATCTGCTTTAGCAAGTGTCACAAGGGCTGAAATAGGAACTCTGTTAGAAGAATTCAAAATAGATCTATTAAGTACCTTAGGAACTCAAATTGACACTCTGAAACCCAAGAAAAGACAAAAAGAGGAAGATGAATTAATGGCTGTCTTTTGTCCAAAATGCCGAAAGAAACATGCACTGAAAGACTGCCCATTAGAAAACATTCAAGTTTGTGCCTTTTGTACTAAAAATCATGATATATTTCATTTCTCTAAAGTCAAAGTTTTTCATAATTGTAATGTGGCAGCTAACACAGATATGGAGAATGTGTATTTCATGGGCGCAAAGAGACCATGGCAACCAAGACCTCCACCTCTAGGTATGTTTCCAAACCAGAATTTGCAATTTCCTGCACAAGATCAGATGTATGCTCATAATTCTTGGAATGTACCCATGCCATGGCAGCACCAAAATTACCCACAACAACAATGGAGACCATCTCAGCAATACTCTCAACAATATCAACCATATCCTCAAACATACCAACCATATTCTCAGCCATATCAACAGTATCGTCAGCCACATTCACAATATCCTCAAACATATCAACAATATCCTCAACAGCAGGTTGTTTATCAACCCCAACACACTCAACAAGCATTTCCTGCTCCTCCACCAATAAATCCACCTCAACTACAACTTCCATCTAACCAAGAACCTCCTAGACCCACTCAGATTCCTACTCAAACTGTACCAAATCCAAATAATAGAGCAGAGAGACCAGCTTATAGTGTAGATGAGGGACCATCATATCCCACATTACCTTTACATAATATCAATTTGAGGTCTGGTAAGGTACTTCAAAAAGAACCTCCAATAGCTGAAAAACAAGAAGAAAATGAAGAAAATGAAAATGAAACTCCAACTCAAAGGAAACAAAATGATGACACCAAAAATAAACAAATGCAACCGTTGCATCCACCACCTTTTCTAGACAGATTGGTCCAAGAAAAACTTCCCATGTCTATACCACAGTTTGATGTTTTAGATGAGCTAAAGAATGTCTATATAAAAATTCCACTACTACAAGTCATAAAAGACATTCCCATATATACTAAAGCCATCAAAGAACTGTGCCTTAAAAAGCCTACCAGGAAAAGAGTTGATCCACAAACTATTCATGTTATTAGACATTTAGCTAGCCTTATGACAAACAATGGAAAAGTATGTTGATCCTGGTATTCCCAGAGTCACTACAATCATTAACAACATACATATTCCAAACACTTTAATTGACCTTTGGGCCGCAATAAATGTGATGACTCTTGAAACAATGAAAACACTCCAGCTCACAAACCTGCAGCACACAACAATTGTTCTAGAACTCGCTGATAGGTCTAAAGTGATTCCTGAAGGGATTTTGGACGACATAATTGTTTCACTGGACTCTTGGGAGTATCCAGTGGACTTTTTAGTTCTTCAGCCAAAATCCAATTTAGGAGGACACCCTATCATCCTTGGTAGACCATGGTTAGCAACTGCCGATGCATTCATAGGATGTAGTTCACGAGGAACTGAAAGAAAACAACTCACTCTTTACCCATCAGCACAATCATGAGCAGTAGCACACAATTTATGGCTTGATGATAAATACAATGATAAGGCAGAAGTTCAATCTGTTTTCAGCATCAACCAAATCTATGATTTTCAAGAACATAATAATGATGATTTGGTAGAATTGTTCCTTTCTCAACCTGATATTTCCGAAGAATT
>APFE030624421.1:96548-121204 GCA_000404065.3 Pinus taeda
ACATGTTATTTTATATTTTTTAACCATAATAAATATTTTAATATATAAATAATTCATATTAAACTAGCAATTGCACCCGATGTTGCAAAGAAAAAGTCGTAAGGCGGTATCATATGCCTCTATGGTGCCACCAAGCCTCTTGTGATATTTCATGATAAAATAATTGAAAATGGCCCCAACATTGATCTCGGATGTGTAATTGACTACAGTGGCTGGAGGCATCATGGTTGTAGATCCCAACATAATTGGCATGTTGATTGAAGGAATCCATTTGACCTTTAGAAAGGCCTTGTGTGCCAAACACACAATAACTAGAACAACTGCCCCACCTAAGAACAACCAATTTAATTGGGGATATATACTCCAAGCTTGCCAAAAATCCACTTGGGACCAACCAAACCAATATGACTAATGAATGAAAAAACACACGATCACTAGGACATGTCCATTATCTATTTGCAGCCAAAAGATATGTTTGGTATATATCTTTCACTGATCCTAACATGCACCATGTAACTCCTAGGTTGATTGTTCGAGCCACTATTGTGACTATAAACTGCATTGGATTCACAGGATGTCAGTCAACACAGCTAATGTGTGCAACTACTGACATGATCGAAACAAAATTCAACAAATCTTAAGTAAATGTGAGATAAAAATTGTAGTTTTCTTAAAATCAGACTTATCCTAATATCTACAATACAACTCCTAGGTTGATTGTTTCAGCCACTATTGTTCCTATAAACTACATTGCATTCACAGTAGGTCAGTCAACAAAACCAATGTGTCCAACTACTCACATGATACCAACAACATTTAACAGATGTTAAGTAAATGTTAGAGGGAAAATTGTAGTTTTCTCAAAATTGAATACCCAGTTTTAACAAAGATTTCTAGTTTGCATCTATAGTATATATACAAATTTCAAACTAAGAAGAAGTCAAGCTCATATGAATTTAATAGAAATCTCAATAGTGTGTTTAAACATTTATAAACTGTATAGAGCTAAATCTTAAAACCAGTTCTTTGTGCAACAGAACATAAACTCCTAAAAATATTAAACCTTTCTTCAATTGACGAGTAATAAAAAATTGTTTTTTTGGAGCGATTAGCTGCAAGAGGTGACAGGAAAAATAAGATTCTATTTGATTATATGTGTGTGTCTCCATAAATGAGTTATATAATACTTGAATTTGTTTAATTGTCTTGTGCAAATCTTCTCATGTATTTCTAGTTCCAGGTGTTTAAGACAAGTTTTGTAATGCTATCAGTTTAAGAGTCTCTATAGGTAATCTCCCATATTCTGTTAACTTTCCCTTGTAATCTGTCACAATTCATAAGCCTTTCTATACATCAAAATTTCATTCATCATGTTTAATAGTTTATAAATAAGTAATTGACAAATAAACTCCAAAAGTAACAAAGATAGTGATTTATCATTTTGTATCGAGAGGAATACATTCCATACAAATTACAATAGTAAAATGTTGTGTCATAATGGAACTGACTCATAGAAATGACAAGCATGAATGGACAAAATTATTTTCTCACTGCATTGGATTCATCTAGATTTGTTTTGAACACATAAAATAATGGTGCTAAAACTTCATTCATCCCTCGCACATAACCAATCCCTTGGTTCAACTTTGAGAAAATTAGTAAGATGTGTTTCAATGCTTCCTGTTTAAATGCCCAAATAAATCTCTTAGGAGAATTATAATTTCCATGAAAATACAATATTGCTAGGACACAACCCATTTGTCATTTGCACATTAACAGTTCCGTGGGCTTTGTAAACTTAAAAATACCAATCCTTGTTACAGATGCCTAACAAAATAGAATTCAACCCAATAGTAACATGATCCTCATTTGCAATTTCAAATGTGGAATCTCCAAAGAAAAAATGCATACCTGGATGTGTATGTTTTACATCACGTTCAATCTGTTCAATTGTCTCTGTATCCTAAGAAACATCTAAGCCAATTGAAATTAGACAATTAGAGACACCTTCTTAGAGGCCATCTTCAGTTCCAAAATGCTTACTAATGTTAATTGACGTTAACAATGTGATTCCATATAGTATTCATCCCAAGGATTAGAGGATGTTCTCCATGGGTAATTTCAAATCTTCTGAGGAATCCAATTATAGATAGATGTGCTAGATGCAAATAATTATAGAATAATCACATCCATCCCTTGAAAGCATTGCAAAAAATATTTCTAGTCAGAACAATGAAAATGATAAAATCATTCTTTATGGAAAATAAATAAATAACTAACTTTGAAGAAATAGTAATTTTTAGTGACTTATTATGGGACCAAATCTATTTGGAAAGGCTCCTCTATAATTGTTTTAAAATTGCCACATTTCAGGAGTACTGGATTGGATCACTTCATCGTTCTCAATCTGTATGAGATTGAATAAGGATTTGAACACAATACCTTTCATTCTAAGGATAGTTTTCTCCATTGATTGGGAACACCCATCACAGTGCAAATGAACCATGAGCATAATTGTTACCACAGCTAGCTGTAAAAACAGAGTGGGTTCTTTTCAAAATTGCTTCCATTAGCGTAGCTTCAAGGACAAAAATCATGCAAACCAACAAATATTCAATGTGCAGATAATCCTAGCATGTCTTTAACACACTTCACAATGCATAACCACCTTCACAATGCATGTCCACCTTTATCACAACTATGAGAGGCCCATATTCCTTCTTATGGACCCCACCCTTCTTTTCTTTCTTCTTCTTTTCGGCCTTTCCTTCTTGCATAGACCACCATTTATTGTTAAAAACATAATCAACATTTCTGAAACCATGGAGTTGACTAACACATAATGCAGATCTCAATGCACAACAAGCTAAAATTGGCGTTGATCTTGAGCACGTAGACAAGGCAGTTATAAATGGTTTTGCCAGCACTTGGCTCTCATACATTCTTGTTAAACTTTAGAATGGAGATTTTCCCCAATAGCCAGGCTACTCCCATTCTTTAATAGGAAACTTTATTTTCTTCACTAAGTTTTCACACCCATCACACTGCAAATAAACCCTGAGCAGAGTTGTTTTCGTAGCTGGTTGCAAAAACATAGTGGTATTTTTTATAATTGTGTACATTGGCACAGCTTCAAGGACCATATCTAAACCAACAATACATCACACCATAAGTTCTAAATCACAACATCCTACTATGCTGAGCTTGAAAACCATGTCATTATTTGTAGGTCATGCCTTCGAGCTACGTGATGTGGCATTTGCATGGGTTTTCATCTGGTCTCTGGTCCACTACGTGAGATTATTAGTGGGATCAAACTATCTCATAAACCCTAGGAGAAGATTTTTTCTCTACAAATGAAAAAGCAAATGGCAAGGTGAAGCTCACCAGCGTGGAGGAGAAGTGTTATATGACATGTCTTATAATTCAGTTGTTGAAAATGGTATAACTATGAATCCGGCAACACAGTAAATGCGTATGACATTGAATAAGGAATGGAACACAATACCTTTCATTGTGAGGATATTTTTCTTCACTGATTGGCCACACCCATCACAGTGCAAATGAACCCTGAGCACAGTTGTTACCACAACTAGATGGAAAAATAGAATGGTTTCTTTTCAAAATTTCGTCCATTTGTGTAGTTTGAAGGGTGAAAATCGTGCAAGCCAACAAATATTCAATGTGAATATAATCCTGGCATGTCTTTAGCACACTTCTTGATCTTTCTAACACAACCTTCATAAAGCATGTCCACCTTTATCACAACTGTGAGAGGCCCACTTTCCTTCTTATGTCCCTCGACCTTCTTTTCTTCCTTCTTCTCTTTTGCCTTTCTTTCCCACATAGACCACAATTTGTTCAAAACATCCTCAACATTTCTAAGACCATTGAGTTAACCAACACAAAATGCAGATATCAATGTGCAATAATCCAAAACTGGCGTTGATCTTGAGTACTTAGACAAGGAAATTATAAATCATTTTGCCAGCAATTGGCTCTCATACATTCTTTTTCAACTTTAGATTGGAAGTATTTGCCCCAACAGTCAGGCTACTCCCATTCTTTAATAGGCAACCTTGTTTTCTTCATTAATTTGGCACACCCATCACAGTGAAAATGAGCCGTGAGTAGAGATGTTACCTCACAGTGCAAATGAACCCTAAGCAGAGTTGTTACCGCAGTTGGCTGCAAAAACATAGTGGTTTTTTTTTATAATTTCGTACATTGGCATAACTTCAAGGACCAGATCTAAACCAGCAATACATCACACCATAAATTCCATATTGGATGAAAATATGGGAGTCTGACTTTCAAAGAGATGTGAAGTTAATTGATCAATAGTTCGAACCCTCTCTCGTGACCTTCATATTCTGAAATATTATAGGAAAACACAATGAATATAAAGATACCCATAATCATACAAATCCTTAACAAACAAGGGACACCCACTAAAAGATTCAAACATATCGGAAACTTTCCATCTCTAATTGGTGCACTCAAAGGAGCCTCATTATCTACTACAAAAACCCTGTAATAGAATATCAAGCTATAACGAGATAACCCCGGGATCCTATAACCTACAAAAACATAAGGGTATTAATGAAAACATGTCTTATTAACTTATTAGAGCAAACCATGTGTTCTGCACCAGCATTATGATTGAGGCATTATGGTTTCTCTCACCCGGGGAATCCTCCAGTCAGGTTAGAAACACTTGTACAAAAAAAAAAAATCAAGTTAATAATTAGTTTACCAAAGAGAAAATCCTTAAGCAAGGCATTCTTACACTCATTTTCAATTGACAAGTCCTACAAGAGATCAAGGGGGGAGATTCTGGTCCCAAAAGACGAATCTCATGGACGGGTGGCAGATTGAAGCAGATGAACAGAGGTAATCTCGGCTTCTCAAGTGTTTAAGCAAGCAACAGTGACTCAGGTAAGTGGATGAACTATTTTAAAAACATTTAAAAACATTGATGAAGCATGTTGTACTAAATGGTTGCAATGTTGCAGTTATATATCAAGGACTGAGTTAGGGGTAAATGACATCTTTACCAATAACCATGTTAAATCAATAAACAAAAACCAAAAAAAAAAAATATTGTGAGGTCAGCATAGCCGAACAGATGTACACTGACGGAACAAAGTGTGAATACATAAACCATCCTCCTCATGTGAGACGCAGAGTAAGTTGTCCTGGAAGTAAGGGGAGTCATGTATGGGTGAATAGGGAAGGACCAGAAGGAATTAGTACTGTAAAACTCTATATTTGTAATTAAATTTGCTGACTGCAGAAGGGAAATTTATATTTTATATATACTCAACACCCTAGGTGTAGGGTTTCGTTTTCAGAACCCTAGGTGTAGGGTATTGTTCCCAGAACCCTAGGCGTAGAGTATCGTTCCAATATTAAAGGTTGCTGTGGACGAAGTTGAAACACGTTTAAATGGAGGTAAACTACTACTGAAATAGCATAAATTGTTGGGTAAATATATGCACATTGGCTATATTGTTTTTACAACAAAATAACCCGTCATTAAAGCCAAAAAAAAAAAATTAAGTACGCTTAGTGGCCATATGTTTGTTATATTACAACAAAGATGCCTTGTCACCATCGCCCAAGAGAATCTAAGTAAGTCGGATAACTGTACTGAACATTTGTATAACAAAAAAAAGAAACATCAACTGTGGCATACTGTCAAATTGTTTCCGCAAGGTTAACAGTGGGAATACGTATATGCTAAATTGTGTGACTGGAGGTTGCAATTTAAAGAGTGAATCGTGAAACAGTGATCATGGGCGAACGAGCAAGGAAATCTATGCATTATTAAATTAAATAAAACCCTGTAGACAAATAAAAAGAGACGCAGAACTTGTAACTACATAAATAATGACACTGTGCATGGAACTTGTGATTCAACGAATTTGAAGCATTGTAGAAAAAATCTATAATATATATAACGTTACATAGAGGAAAAGAAAACATATCTTCATAGATGCATTAACCCCGGAGGGGATGTTCCCAATATCTATTATATCTGAACAATCATTCAATAAACTGAGTGCATCATCATAACATTCAAAACTAATAAGGAAATTAAAGAAATCATGTTGCATACAACTAAATTTATTCCAATAAGTTTCTGTGATTTAATATACAATGCATGAGTAGCAGAAGAAGGCTTGATTAGAACCCTTAAGGGTTCGACTTTCCGCATGCTCCACTAGGCTGAGTGTTACAAATAGAACAGAGGTCTTCTACTTAAACTAAAACTGGAAATGATACGGTGGCCACAACAACGAAAAACCAGAGGAGCCATCAGAGGGCTCGACCCCAATAATCCCTTATCAGCCTCTACAAAAGGGACCCAAATAACTTGAAAACATAAAGACAAATCTGAGCTAGCCAGAAGGCGTTAAAGCCTGGAAGGTGCATCGATATGGCCGAATCCTTGTTCAAGACAATCTGTCTGAGAACCCAACTTAACATATGCATAAACTGAAACAATTTCAGCGTAAGAACCCTCGCTCAATGGTTTCCTGAGAAGAAAAGGAAAAAACAATTAAACTACTTTAACCGGACATGGAGAAACCTCATACCCAGAGTATTTGAGCTTTAAATCCAACTCTATAGAACCGAGTCCACATTCGAAGCTAAATTCGAAGGCGGAGACGTGAGGACCCTGCAGAGAAAGAGGGGTATTAGCTAGCAAATGTGTAATGAGTTCATGTTCAATACCAAACGAATAAAAATAAAAAAAATTATGAGCAATTTAAACAGGTTCAATTGTTGTTACATAAGGGGGAAACAATGATAGCTTACCTGTAACCGGATTTGGGGGCATGGTTCAAGCTGTAGTGTTCTGAGCACCTTCTGGTAGCTTACAGAAGCCCGGGTGCCGAGTGAACAGGCCCATGAACGAGAGCGACAGCGCAGGCAAATGGCAGAGAAATGAGCTTCTGAGAAGAGACCAAGTGATGTGAATAGGCTCGAGCCATCCATCACCGTTGGATCACGAAGTTGACTCCAATACCGTCGATTGAATAGGGATCCCGAGGCAGTAGCAGTGTAGGGCAGAGCTACAGATGCCACGTACAATGGTAGTGCAGGCATTAATACAATATTCCAAATCTATAAACAGTAAGGTGGCGAAGTCGACGATCATGGATTGATGACTCGTCTCTCCATACCCAATCGACGGTGTAAATCTAACTTGCCCGTAGGCTTGAGTAAATGCTGAAGATTGCCATCTTTGTTGGTAGATGGACCCATGTATGTGTGGATAGAAAACAATCTAATTTGCTTTTGAATTATGTATAAATCAAATGTAATACATGTGATGCGAATAAATAGCATGAGATTATGTTTGTGGCTAAACAGTATTGGCATATGCATATGACATAAATGAAAAAAAAAAAAAAAAATCGGGAGTATGACAACATGTTTGAGAGGTTTCAATCCATGATCTATACAGAACGAAACTAAAGATATTGGAGTTGTTTTTAGTGTGACTTTTTGGACTTTCCATACGCCAGTCCCATGAAAAATTTTGAGGTGAAATCTTGATTTGTGTTATTTAAACTAGTTTTTATTACTATATATATGGATTCAACATCCTCGAAAATCCCTAGGACACTTTAATCACATGTAAGAGCAACTCGTAGAAGCAAAGGCAATACTGAATCTCTGGTTACAATTATGAATACAACTGTGCTTCTTGGTCTTTACTTAAATTGCAATCAATAAACAACTAAATTCCATAGAGAAAAACAAATCACAGTTTTCAAACAACAAAAAAAATATGAAAATAGTACCATGGAAAGCGGCGTAATCAAGTGGCAACAATTTCTGAGTTTCCGCGCAGAAGACAGAAGAAGGCGGGAGTATTTTTAAAGGTTCAGATTGAATTAAAATTGGAAACCACTTGGCTATACACGAAACACGAACACAAGTAAAACTGTTTTTATTCTTGAAGCTTCTGCCGATTCACGTAAATTTTATGGCCATAAGAGGATACGCACGTTATTTAATAAGATTAGTTTATTTTACACCTGGAATTTTCCACACCGCGCGCTACCTTTATCTGAACTTCATCACTGCCCGGCGCAACCGCTGCCCGTCGCCTGACGTAAACTGCTCTCCGGCAGTGTCAGCGTCACCTCTACTGTCGCGAAACTGCGTGCAATCGAACCGGCAGCTTTGGAGATGGCCGGGAGTTGTTTATAATGCGACTTTTTGGAGATTCCGGTGACGGAATCTGGCGGAAGAAATGAGGTTAAATATCGATTTTTAGCAGTTAAAATGGTTTTTTAACTGCATATTTGGATTCAGCGCCATGAAAAACCCCTGGGAGCCATTGAATGTGCAGAAACTAGCTATTAAACTTGGGATTCCAATGAATTGCTGCTGGATTTTGACCGGAAAAATCTGTCAGAAAAACTTTCAAAAAGTCGCGTTATAGACTACTCCGGCAAAGTGCGGCAGAAATTATAACACGTGACATGATCCTCCAATAGCATTAGGAAAAATTACACAACGTACATTTCTGAATGTCTACTCGTTATGACCCGTGGAACGTGGAGAGAAGCGCAATCATTTCACAAACAAACAAATAGTATATAAAGGTCTAATATCTAGGTGTTTTTTTTATGTTTTCTTTGGAATTTGCGATGCATGGTGATTTGTATTTTGAATATATAAATAAATTAATTTAATTTTTTAAAATTTTATTTTAAAATTAAATTTTATTTTTAATTAATTCTATAAT
Source organism: Pinus taeda (assembly GCA_000404065.3). Classification (NCBI taxonomy): domain Eukaryota; kingdom Viridiplantae; phylum Streptophyta; class Pinopsida; order Pinales; family Pinaceae; genus Pinus; species Pinus taeda. The sequence continues at coordinate 105,319 of APFE030624421.1, forward strand.
TTTAATTTTAATTTCAATTATTTATGGATTATGATTGATTAATTATTTTTATGATTGTAATGAATTTTAGTTTGAAATATATAGTTAGTTGGGTGTATATGGAATATTTATATTAGATAAAAATGAAAAAGGCATTGAGCGTTAAGAAGAAGTTAACAAATGTTCAATATCTATATATATATAAAATAAAATGATGTGAAAGGATGTCACTCTGGAAAGAAGAATATGTGAGTAGCACATTATTGACCAACTATATTAATAACTTTCTGAGTCATCGGAAATGGATCGTTGGGTTGGTAAAGCTGCTTCCTGGGCCGTTATATATACGTTTGTTTCTTCAGAGATTGAGCGGAAGCTTATTGTCACTTTTTATATGCTTATGTGCTTCGCCTTATTCCAACAATAAATTGTGTATGTCACACATAATACGAAGTTGTGTATGCTCATGCTCCGTTTTCTAAAGAGCATGAGCAGCTTTCGGCAATACATGGGAACATAATTCATGTAAAACAGCTCCGTTTTCTAAAGAGCATGAGCAGCTTTCGCCAATACATGCAAGAGGTAATTAATCTTTAATATACTCCAGACTTTCTTTTATAGGTCCTCTGAACTTCAATACGTACGTGACAGCTAGTGGTGGTGTTCAAAAACAGGTATTCAATGTAGTGAACAAGCTCTTGTGTTGCAACTTCACTGAACGTTACAAACAGATGCTTCGAAGATACAACAAAGTCATGCGCTTAGCAGAGTTGTACGAACGATAAAGTCATGCGCTTAGCAGAGTTGTACGAACCATAACGGAAGGTTGTGTTGCCCCCCGTAAATATATTTTCTAGTACATAATTATTACGCTATCCTTTTTACCGTAGCTGACCATGTTACGACTCACAGGTTTGACATCACAAACACTGAAGGCCTCTGGAAAAGGATGTCAGAGGAAGACAAGAAAGCGTGTTCAACTTTGACGCCAATTGTATTGATTGGGTTCGTTACTTTACAGATGTTCATATCCCTGGACTAGTTAATATGTGTTGAAGTAAGAAAGGATGGAGTTGCCAGCCTCCAAATCTAGTAAACGTCCTTCTATTTTATGCTAGGATTATGAAGGGGTACAGATGTGCTTGCTTAAGGAGATCAGAGAAATTAGTTGCTGTCCTTAAAATACTCAATGTGCTACCTTGTTGGATATTTCCTAGTGATGCAGCGTTAGAAGTTCCGTAACTATTTCAGTGAGCAGCTCTGTTAGATTTTTTTTAATGTGATGTATTACTCAAAATTCCACTGAAATATCGAGTGTAATGTTTCTTCCATTATTTATTTTTATTAGAAAATCATTATTAATATATTATATGTGCAGTATGATTTATTCTCTCATTCATTAAAAAAAATATATGGATTTTTATGCCATATCAAATATTTTTATTCCATCATATATTATTATTTAATTGTTAGTACATTTATTTTATAAAAGAGGAGAATAAATGTTAAATTATTTTTGATAGAATGATTATTATATAAGTTTATCAATGTCATATCATTATTTATATTGGTTTTTATTGATTTTGAGCATTAAAAATATAAATGATATTAAAATGCTTTATTATAGAAGAAATATTTTTACTTGGATGTCTATAGTAATGAGTTTTTTTTATATTATTAATTAATGTTATTAAAAATATAGTTATGATTTTCCAAAATTATAATATTTTTAGACTTATCATTGAAGTTATCATTAATTTAGGTTTTAATTTAAATTGTAATAGATTATAATTGGAAAATTCTCATAAGAGTAGTTTAGAGTTATGGAAGAGATTACTATCAATATTAAGAAAAAAATGATCATTTTAAAGTGGAAACCTCAAAACTCTAATAACATAAGAATGCTCCAATGAATGGAAGCTTATATTCTGTTATTTCAAAATGATACCTTTTATAATTATAGTGGAATAATGAAATTAGGATGAATATCCTAATCCCTTTTATTAAAGCATATTCAAGATTAGATGCAAATTATTTCCAATAAGCTCTTCATATAAGTTTGCTTTATTTTTTTATAGATTACTTAGAACATAATAAGAAACAGTTGATTAAAGTTAAAGAAATTTATAACCACGACCAAGTTTACCCATGTCTTGAAGTATTTCATACATTTCTATGGATTATAGAGAATTAAGTGAAAATCACACATATATTGAAAAGGAGAAAAAAAGCGGATATCTACTTGGTGTTATTTAGACGACGATTCTAAGGATTTATATATAAACAATTATGTTTATAAGAACACAACTATTTTCAACTCTAATGGAATTGTGGCTTCTTCATCCAAAACCAAAATTTTCATATATTTATGAATCCACATGATTCTTACTTATGAGCACACTTCTCAAAATACTTCACTCATAGAATTGACGCCAACACAGACATTTAGAAGTTCTATCTTATGGATATACATCATAGGTGCAAGTATTTAAAAGAACACATCTCAAAGGGTGATGGAGTGATGCCATACACCCCATTGTTGTAATAAAGGGAAAAGTAACTATTAAAAATAACAATACATGAAGTGTGGATGTCTTTTATGTAATGTGAAGTAGGTACCATAATTTAGGTATTTTAAATATGATTCAATATATACTTTTCATGGAATGAACATAATATGGTTCATTTGTTGATGTATACACCACCAATGTTTGGGGTTAGTGTTAGTTGAGGAATTGTATTTTGGGTACAACAACCTATGTATATATATTTCATTTTCTCTTATACAAATTGTCATTTAAAGCCTTTGGTGCTCCATATATAGATGTGTTGCTTAGCAAAATTCCAGTTAGTCATTACCATAAATTTGAGGTATGATTTCAAGGAAACTAAGTTCTCAATAATATGTTAATGCAACTATGTGTATGCATTCTTAAAAACACATAAGCTTTCTTGCTCCTACAGCCTTAATGATACATATATTTCCATGCACTATGCCACATAGTTTACCAACTAAATTTTTTCAAGGCCACAGGTGTTAAAAGCACATGCTTATTCCTATGTTTATTAGTAAAAAGGAATAGTGCAAACAATTTTTACATTGTTATGAAAATGCTCAATGCACCTATTGGAATCATTAATAAGTAATTGTGAAGGACTACCTTTAATAGGCGATGGAGGAGATTTTGGATTTTTCATTGTTTGTTTCAAATAAGTTTACTATTTAGACACAATTATTTTTATATTTCATACATTTTTTTAAATTTATATATATATATACTTTAAACTCCCTTTATTTGTAGTACATTAATCAAATTGACAGCACGTCTTTTTTTAAAAGAAATAATTTAGCTAAATTTAATCAAATTGAGAGCACCCACATTCTTTTTAAGAGATATTATTTGGCCAAATTTCAAAAGTTTGAAAAAAAAAAAAAAAATCCATATTAACATTAAAAAAAAAATTTCAACTTAATATATGGAAATAATTTTCAACCTATGCATACTTTTCTCCTAAAAATAAAATATTTCCATATATGATACAATTTCTTAAAATTTACACAGAATCCATGATTACTTATCTCAAATTTTATGCAATATTCGTTACAAATTAACTTTATGTAACTAGTGGAACTCCGAGAAATACTGTAAAAATTATATTTGAAATAAAGCTATGTATTCAAATCAAAGGAGAGTTTCTAAGGCTTAAGGAGAGTTTTTAAGACTTAATACATGTAGATAGTAGACCATATTGTATTGCAATGGACCATTCTCATTCCATCATATTTTTGTATATTCGATCTCCTTCATAGAATTATGAATGGAAAAAAGACCCTTTATTAGTGTTTTTCATTCAATGTTAAGTATCCCAAAATGGATCTAAAAGTGAACTAAAATGTGTGCCTTATTCATGAGGTTTTCAATACCTTTGAAAGGGGTTAAAAGTATGCTTGATATCTTTTTCATAATTTAAAGACCATGAGAAAAGAAGAATATGTTGATTGTCGTATTTTATCATTGGATGAAGAGAAGAATTTAGAAATAAAATTCACAATCAAAATATTAGTAAAAGAAAGATTCAGATTTTCACTTTTAACAAGCATGAAAAGATCACCAAAAGAAGGCTCTTTCTTGAGAGACAAGTCACGGGATGATATGCATCTAGTTCTAAGTTTGACAAAACCAACATAAGAAAAGTAAAATAAAGATTAAAATGGTATAGCAAAGTAAGGCCACTCATAGGAACGGCCTCTCCCAAAGGTAATGTTTGGTTGTAAGATTGAACCATTACTGATGCAAATTCAAGAGGTCAAGTGTGATTACAATGGTGGTAATTCATATTAAAGAAAATAGCAATGTAATACTATGCAACTAGGTGTTGATAAAAAATATCTATAAGAAACCATCAAGAACCATAAAAGATAATGGGAACCCCACTTTTGTAGCATATGACTAGAAATAAGATGAAGAGAGAGGAATGTCTCTCAAGTTAATGAAAGCATGAGCTCTAAAGAGGGTTCTTGGGCCTAAAATGTAATGCATCATGGCCAACAAAATCGAAATCAAGTGTTACTCTACAGTGTCAGTGAAGGATGGAAACTATCATGTAAGTTATGATATGAAAACCATAAAATCATAAAACTAAATTCACCTAATTAAGAAATTTAATCCATGTGGGCATCAACAAATTCACACGGGGGTTTCATTAGGGGATCAATATCATACGAAGTGCATTCATTGGATTTTCTATTGGTAGGTATAAAAAATGGAGCTCAAAGTTAATGAAAAAATATAAAGGGGTATAAAAGATGTTAATGAAAAAATGGATACCTACAATATCTATGGAAAGTAGGGGTTTTTTAAATTGAGAATGTGTATTGAGTTTTTATTGGTAAGGGGTCAAATAGCTTTATTTTTAGAGGTATTTTCCAATATGTAGTCAAATTAAGGGTATTGTTTAGTATGCCGCAAACACACATGATATGTCACAAGTTCATTGAGTGAAGCCCCCATGCAAATTTGACCTTAATTGAAACTTCTTTACCTCATAACTCAGTAGGAAAAACATGAAATATTCCCTGGGGTTGCAAGATATGCCTCTCAAAGTTTATCAATGTAGTTTTAGTATAAGGCAACAGAGCTATATTGGATTTTAATAAAAATCATAGGATCTAAGTTTGAAAAAAAATATTATACTAAATACATGTAAAACAAGAAAGAATAGAGAATAAAATTGTTAAGGAATTTACTAATGAACAAGGAACTAATCGAGGTGGATCCCTAATCACCCAAAAATATAATTCGTCAAATTGCAATAAAACTAGGACTAGATTGAAGGTCTCATCACAAGCTTTCTAATGGCACAAATGATGCCTCAATCCGAGTTTGTGTGTGGAAGTTATGACGAGTAAGATTTTCTGGTCAAATTGGGAAAAAATGATAGATTTAGTAAAGTGCCAGACAAATTTGGAGGGTCACTAACATTGGCAGTCTAGCAAAGTTTGGATGCTTCAGGGCTAAATTTAGTAGACGCTAGACAGAGGCATCAGTAGCACTACAATTAGCAAAACCACTAATTATCATTGCACTCTTCCAAGTTAAGAGAAGGATTCATGGCCCAATAGCATGGGGCCACATGGCCCAATGAGATGGTCCCAAGTGGCACCCAACAAATGACCCAATTAGCCACAACCAACCTAGCTAGCGGCTTATGGCAAAAATTTAATAGCCAAAATTTTGGCAATTCGTTTTAAAAAAATTATGTTAAATATAACCAAATGGTAATGGTTCCAAATGTGTATGTGGTCATCTAAACCAATAATAGGCGATTTAAAATATGGCAAACAGGATTGGTGGCGTAACAAATTAACAAAGTTTTATCGGTTGGTGACTTGGTAAACGACAAACCATTTAGTGATGGTAATGTATTCAACACTAGTTTGAATATGTTTAAACGACAATGGTTACAATTTATATGGTGGTTGACATATTAAATTAAATGGATGGTTAAGAAATACGACGAGACCTAGTTCCAACGATGGATGATTCCCCCACACACACACACAATAATATATAATATAATATATTATATATATCTTATTATTTATTATATATATATTATATATATTTTTAATATATATTATATATATATATTATATATATATATATATATATATAATATATTTATATATTCTATATATATATATATTGGAATATATATATATTTTCCTTCCATGGAATTGCACACTCTCTCCTTCAACTACTTGTATACTCCTCTAAAATATTTATCTCCCTTGTAGTCTTCACCCATAATATCATTAGTGAAAGGCTCAAGCTACATTATTAACCCAATTTTTGAAATATTTATCACTGGTGGTCAAAAAAGAATGTATGTTGGCTTATTTGTGGCTCCTTTCTTGTACTTGATTAATAGGGAAAACCCATAGTAAGAATCCTAACAATTTATAATGTCTCACTTGCTACATCTTGCTCTTGGTTTGTAGGCACTGAATGACTTGATGATCCATATATTATTTTCCCAAGAGATAGTGCCTCCACTTTTTCATCACTTTTAGAATGGCAAAGATCTATATATCATATGTCTGGTGGTCAAGTACTACTCTATCAAAAAACTCTAACTAGTAACCCATAGGTTTTCCTCCTTGCATGAGCACCACTCATAATGCGTACTTACTAGTATATGTATCTAACTCAAAAATTCATTGAAAATTTGGCATAACTAATATAGAAGTTTAAGTAATATTCTTCCTCAAGTTCTAACGCACCCCCTGTTATCCCCAACCCAAACTATGTGTAGAAGGAGGTAGTTGTAACAACCTCGGGTTAAAGTTTCATGGGAAAATTGTCATAACTTTCTCTCACAATGCCTTGAATGCATTTTTAAATGGCATATGCATGATTATAGGAATTCACATAAAAGTTATTTTTTTATTTATTTTTAATGAAGGAAATAGAGGCATCAATGATAAAAAGTCTTCAGATAAATAGTTCATAGCTTTTTTCATTTTTGGCTTTGGATCAATTTCAGAGAGAAAGAGAAGAGAACAAGAAAGCAAAGGAAAGAAACAAAAGGTAAGGTATTGACTCATTGTATTGTAACAAATCTTATTTATAAATTACGAGTCTCCATGGTAAAGAGGATGTGAATCTCTAAGGTTCATATAGTATAACATTATATATATATATATATATAATAATATATATATATAATATATATATATATATAGTAATTAATGATGATGATGATAATTTAACATAAGCTGAGGGCTTAATTGGTGATAGTTGTTTTATGAAGTACAATGTACACTATGAGATTCAAGGTTCAAATTGCCAATCCAAAAATAAATAATGATAATAATAATAATAAAATAAAATGAAATTATAATTTAAATCTTTTTATGGTTTTTTTTAGTTTTAGTAGTCTCAAATGGATGATAAGGTAAGTGTTTTGATGTTGATTTATGTTTATCAACGATTTAATTTATATATCAATATGTTGTGAAGGTTTAAATGGGAAATTGTTGAACATCTAGAAAGCCTCACTGCTTGGTGATGCCTTAAATTATAAGAAACAATTGCACGATACGATCAACGAACTAGAGGAGAAATCTTCCAAAATATTTTTATCAATCTATATCAACCACATTAATTAATGTGTTTATGCTAGTATTACATAGCTCCAAAGTAAAATTAGTTGAAAACGTTACACCATATTGAAAAATATTTTTGTCCCTCAAACATACAATATCTCGATAAAATCTTCTTATATTCCTCCTTTCGACTGCAATAGACTCGAGGTACATTTCCCTCTCAGTAGTTTAAATATGGTTTTTTTCAATAATTATTGTTAAATTTTGGTTTTGTGTTTATTGAATGTATTTAGTGAAGTTATCTTAACTATTTTATATACCTATTGTTTTAAAGGAAATCAATTATACAATACTTATGAGTAAGGTTATAATTTTTGGTTATTTAAAATGTATTTTTAGTTATAAAAATAAATTGAATATTAAAAGTTTGGTTTTTTTTTTTTAATTATGAAAATTTCATTATAATTGAAAACATATCTAGTAAATTTTAAAATAATTCCAAAATTAACTCCAATACATAAAAATAATTGTGGCATATTTTCAACAAATCTTTTATACACTCCCGTTATACAATTCCACATTTCTACTCTACACAATAACTTTCGAGAAAAAAAAGTTAATACATAGTCTCTACCCAAAAATTTCCTTTTAGAATGCGTAGTTTCTGAACTTGAAAAGCAAAGCATCAGAAGGAAAATAAAATATAAAATATAAAAATCTCGAAAACGGAAACCTCATCGACACGCATTTGATTGGCCTACTTGAAAAACATGACAAAGCTTGAACATATACACTAGTATTGAATATTTTGAAAACTGAAATTTCACTTGAGTCCAAACGAAATATGCATGACCTTCTAATGTTGGCAAAATAGGAAAATCATGGTTTTAAGAGAGCAATATTCCAAAACAATGATGTGGGTGGAAAAAGGATTTTGAATTGAAATGGTAAAATATAATTGTGGAGATTTTCTATGGAAATAATAAGGAGGTTCAATCAAGTATTTTCTTTCCAAATACCTATGCCACAAACGTCTTCCAATGAATTTAGAACTATTCAATTTGAGTTCGCTTAGTTTTGCATTTTCTATTGATATTACTAAATTCACCTTCATTGGCTCCTGTGATAGAAAGTATTAGAAAATTCTATGGACACTTTGAAAACTTCAAAGAAGAGGAGTAACTTGCTTGAAACCTCATAGTAATGGGTATGAAAATGTGGAAGCTAATTGAATGTAGTCATTAGTCACTAGTGCCATGTGTGAGGGTCATTATGAAAAGCAATCACAATCTTTGATTTCCGTATTGAATTATAATTAACATAGAGATTAGTCTTGGGAAAGAAAAGGAGATTATTATCAATGAAAATGGAGTATAAATTGTGACATCGTTTTTCCTTTTCTCTTTAAACAAACTAGAAAGGCACAAAGTTGCAATCTAGGAGACAAAGAATTCAATGATCTCGATATAATTCTATATAATGTAACTATCTAACCCAGTCAATTGAATCAATCTACATTGAAAACGTATTTCGCAAAGTCAAAGGAAACCTACGACAACTTCCACTAATAGTAACATTTAGGTAATCTTGAATTTAAACATTGAAGAAATATGCAACTTACACAATATATCGCCACCCCAACACAAATCGGAAAATCAATGTTAATTCAGATTTACAGGCTAAGAGCATGATAAAGGTCTTTAATGTAGTTGTACTATTATGAGACCCAAACTTGTAAGTAAGAGGCCCATAGTTGCAGTGTTAGGTTCTGAGACATAAACTTGCACATAGGAGGGCCCATCTGTCATATGTGTAGATACTGAGGAAACAAATTACATACAGTAGCAACATTAAGAATCAGGTGGCAAATTGTGTATCCCAAGTTCAACTCTAAGAAAATCTGATAGGAGTCACTTAGGCTTTGTCGCTTTCATTTTACATATGGGTATGCCAGTAAATATAACTTATATATATAGTCCTTCAAAGGTCTGGTTGAATTTCCAATTTGCATCAATGAAGTTATAGAAAGTGATAGTTTCTCCATCACTAGCATTGATCTAGAAGGAGAGACTCTCCCCATTCAAATAAGAGTTACTCTACCAATTCTATCCCTAGTTATAGGGCATTTTTTGCCAACTAGTGTTGGAACCTTTGATGGAAACAACCTCCACATCCATTCCGCCTCCTACGTTTTTAAAGAGCACCAAATTGAAATAGGAGTGCCCACTTATGGGATTAGGAAGGTTTCCAAATTTAAATGATTGTATTGCGGGTGCTCGAATGGCACAATATTATTTAGTTTTATAAGGGATTAGTCTAACTGTTCGATGTTTCACCCTTCATATTTTGTGCCCTCTCTCACCGATTTTCATTCTCCGGCTACTCCGATGGGCCCACTTTGTCTTCTCCAGCAACATTCGTCTCCTCTATTTCACCAACCTCCTCCTGATGTTCGTTTTGGTTATGTCCTAGCTATAAATGATGGTAAACACCATGCATCATGCATGCCACTAGTCTACTTCATGTTTTCAAATTTCAAACTAAGCATGAAGAAATTTTGAGATAAGGGAGGAAGATAGATAGTTATTGCCAAACTAATCATGAAATAATATATTCTTGGCAATTTAAGGGCCAATAATATCATTCAGACACGTTGGAATGGAAAATAGTGGGGGAGGGATTGAAGGCACATGCAATTCGCTCTAAAATGCAGTGCACAACACCTGGATGGAAAAGGGTTAATATGGGTTCCTCAACGGCTCCTGGAGAATAAATATTTGGTCCATCCATGAGGATGGCTTCCATTCCCTTATGACATCACATACGAGATCCAAAATCATTTCTATCTCATTAAATTACCTGTCGTGGATATTCTCTCAATTATTCTTTAATCTCCACAAAAACTTGGAAGTGATTCTCAATAGAATGTCATGGAAGAATTTACTAGGAATAAAAGCATGCAACATTGCAATGAAAATGCCATGGGAACTGTAGTTTGTTTGGAAAAATAAAGTGTGATCAACTAGCATTAGTGTCAAGGACGGTATGGAGATGGAGGTCTGTGACTCCATCTCCTATTTTCTTTGCTTCACCTGTGTCTTTAATCTCATTTATGAATGTTCCATCACTTTTTTTCTTTTCTTTGCTTGTATCTTTAATATATTCTATGAATGATCTTCAACAAATTGTAAGCATTTCTAATAAATTTTTTGTTTTGCATATATACAATATAAAATTTATCCTAATATAAAACAAGCATTTTCTTTATTAATGTGATGGGAATAATAGAAGTATCTCTCTTAAACATTCTACCTTGTCCTTAAAAATTCTACCTTCTCTTTATATCATTGTTATTGGCTTTGGCTCAATTCATGCCGCTTTTTGGCCTTGGCAAGTAAGAATTTTGGTTTCCGTCACATGTTTCTCATACATTTCTTCCAGAACCTTTAGAGGAGATTAATTTGGGTTGTCGCAGTGCAGTGTGTCCCTCGACATTCCTACTCAAGCAGGACAGAATCTCACCCTTCCAGGTAATTGTGTTTTCTTTGTTTTTTCCTTAATGACCTTTCAGAGTCTCATCAACCCTCTTTTTTTATTTCTAACCCTTACCTTGATCCAAATAATTCCTCCTACATTTCACCGCTTCTCCATGACATTTCCTCATGTACAAATTCTTTCGTTCTTGCTAGAGTTTGACTTCTTCTCAGGGTTTTATGTTTACTATATCATTTCCACTTAATTATTAGCACATATTTGTTTATAGGCTCACCAAACTGTTTGACCCTCAGATGGGAGGTTTCACTCCGGCTCCAACTTTTCTTTTACGACGGCTAGTTTTTTCAAGTCATGGCAACTCACAATCCCAAGGTTTTCCCTGTTCTAAGTTTCTAGGTTTTCTACCCCTTTTCTTACTCAGGAAATTCAAATAGTTAAGGTTTCGGCTAGGGTTCAAATATTGTCTTGTCAAGCTAGTTATCTAGAATGTAACTTGTATATTGTGATCCGTTATATATTTCCCCTCGATGGGCCATATATATAGATATATTAAGAAAAGTCTTAGGAACTCCTTTTGTAAATCGATTTTACGTTCTTTATTTTTCAAGAATTATCTAGCTGGAATGACAGTAAATATTTTAGGGAAAGTTCAAGTTGGATTTCATTATGTAATTATTTTTAGAGACCCCTACCATTGTGCTTTGGTTATTTGACAGTGTTCCTTTCTTTCTCTAATTAATGGATTTTCTTTAGGATTTCTACCACAACATGCATAGTTAAATGTATTTATTCATTGCTTAATCCATCATTTCAGTGAATAATAATTATCCATTTCCTATGTAATGAACAGTTATAAATATTAAAAGTAATATTATATTATATTTATTTATTTATATAATTTACTAATATAAATATTTTAATTATTAACAATATAATATTTATCTTATATCATTGTTTTATTAATATAATTAAAATTAATGTTAGGATTATTAATATTATAATAAATAAAGTATAATATTTTATTGAATAATAATTTGTGTTGATTATATTATCAGTGTATTGCACTATATTTTTTAATATATTTGTGCGTGTATATATATAAATATTATATATATTATATTATATATTATATAGTTGTTTACTTGCTCTAGTTTTCATCAAAAAATATTATGCTCGCACCTTGGGATAGGTCGCATTTTTGTTTTTCTAGGGGTCAATATTACGGTCACACCTCGAGATAGGTTGCACCCAATTCTCATCTCTGACAACTTCATCAAGTGATTAAGGTTGAAATGACAACAATGCAAATTTTGAATAAGATCCAAATCATCATAAATATCTTGCAAACTTCTCCTTTTTCTCTTACCATTGCTTAATTCATCACCTAATTGATAATTGTGAGTATTTCGATGTGTTGGTTTGCTTAAAAATCTATGGTGTTCATAAAATCATTGAGTCCTTATTGGAGTGACTCTATTTGGTGTCTTCTTTTGTAATCGTTGCTGCTCATTTTCTACTACATCTTCTTCTTCCATGAGTGGTACTCTTACATCAGTTGTTTTGTCTACATTCTCATTCCATGACTCTTGTTCTTTGAACACAACATCTCTACTAATTATAGTATTCTTAGCGACATAGTTATACAATTTATAAGCTTTTGATTTCCCACTATAACCAATAAATATGCATTTTTCATTTTTATCATCCAACTTGCCTCTTAAATCTTTAGGTACAAATGCATATGCTACACATCTAAACACTCAAAATTGAGACACAGTACAAGACATACCTGACCATGCTTCTTCTAGAAATCTATTCATCACACTCTTTGTAGGAGATCTGATTATCACATAAACAACACATGAAACTTCTTCTGCCCAATACTCATTTGACAAGTTTCTTCCTTTCAACATGTTTCCTTCCATGCTCATAATTGTTCTATTCATTCTCTGTCTTACGTCATTATGTTGCAGTGTGTATCTATTTGTAACCTTCCTTCTAATTCCATGTTGTTTTCAGTATGCATCAAATTCCTTCAAATCGTATTGTCCACTATGCTATGATCTCCATACCTTGATCTATTGATCACTTTGGTCCTCTACTAGGGATTTGAATTCTTTTAACTTTGAAAATTTTTTAGACTTATCCTTCTAATGATAAACCCACGTCTTTCTGTTGCAATCATCACCGAATGTGAGCAAGTAACAACTTCCACCAATCAACTTGTTCGCATGGGTACACATAGGTCTGTATGAACCAACTCTTGTGGTTTCTTTGTGTTGTATTCAACTCCTTTTGGAAAACTCTCATGGTGCTGCTTTCTTGAGATACAACACTAATAAGTACTAGTAGGTTCTTTGATGGGAGGTAATCCTATAACAATTTTCTTCTTCTATAATAATCTCAAACCATAGAACTATAAATGTCCAAACTGAAAGTTCCATAACCAATGATCATCATAACATGAAACTGTAAAAGAACTAACATGATCTCTATAATTCATTTCCAAAATTGCAACGCCAAGGTATCCGTTTCTTATCCTTTTTCAAGTATCCTTTTGCAAATCAATATATTTTTTCAAATTTGTGTTGCAGGTACTACACTACCATGAAAAACTTGTTTATATTGAGTTCTATTCATTTTTTACATTAAAAATACAAGTGATATCACAATGTTTTACTACGAAGCGATATGTTTTTAGTGGTTGTTATTGTAATTAGTTTTTTTAGGCATATTAGTTAAAGTAAGACTCCATTAATGTTATTAAAGGTAAATTAGTTATAATATTTTAAAATTGGGGTATTTTTGAAAATATTATTGAAGTTACAATTCTTTTAAGCTTTTAATTGAAAAACTTTAGATTATAATTGAAACCATGTCATCAGAGTAGCTTATGGTTTTTAAAATTAGATTTATAGAAGATATTATAATAAATATTAAGAAAATTATGATCATTTTAATTATAAGCCCCAAAACTTTAATCTAAGGAGCTTAAAAGTGGATTTATAAAAGAGATTATGATCAATATGAAGAAAATTGTAATCATTTTAAAGTGGAAGCGTAAAAACCCTAATCACATAAAAGAGTTTCCTTGAATGTAATTGTATACTTCTATATTTTAAGCCCATATATTTTATAGTGTGATGTTGCAACTAATATTGCCATCTTTTATGTCCCTAATTATTAAAGCATGCATAATGTTATAAGAAAATTATGTAGAATAAGCTCTTCCTTTCTTGATATTTCCATAAAGTATGGAGAACATAGTTAGGAGTAGCTAATTAAAGTTGAAGAGATTTATAAGGAACACAAAATTTATTCAATTCTTGAAGTAGTTCGTACATGTCCATGGATTTCTAGAGAAATAAGTGCAAATGTCATATACATTGAAAAGGATGGTACATGAGTCATATCTACTATGTGCTACTTAGTTGAGGCTTGTAAACAATTATATATATGCAATTGTTACTTATAGGAAGACAACTATTTTCAACTGTAATGGGAGTGTACCTTTTCATCCATTTTGTGGATCCACATGATCATTGCTTTGTTGCACCCGTTACAGACACTTTTCTTGGAATGCCTCACTCTTAGCATCGAAGGAAACACTCATTATTAGAATCAGTAACTTATGGATATACATCACATGTGTATAGATCCAAGCAAACACATCTCAATGTTGAGGAATTGGTGGGATACAACCCATTGATCTAGTAAAAGGAAATGAATTTAATAGAGTTAATAATATTAATATAAGAATGAATGACCTTCAATGTAATGCAAACTAGGTTGAATAACCTAATCATTTTAAATAAGGTCCACAAGATACTTATGATGGTATAAACGTAATATAGTTCATTTACTGATGTAGAGACCAACAATGTTTAGGTTCACTTTTAGTTGAGGCTTTCCATTTTGGGTACAATGTTTTATACTTATATAGGAATTCTCTCTTACACAAGGTGTCATTTAAGGTGTTTTGTACTCTATATATAGATGCAAACCTTAGAAATATTATAAGGGGGATTAACAAAAGCTTGATGGATGATTTTGTCAAAACTAGGTAACAAAAAGCATGCCCGTGCAATAATGTGTATACATTATTTAAAACAAATAGATTGTATTGTTCCTATAGCCTAAAGACTATTTAAATTTGCATGCAACCTACTACATAATTTTCCAAGACAAAATTAACAAGAGCATAGGCGTTAAAATGTCATGTTCATTTCTATATTTATTAGTAGAAGGAAAGAGTGCTAACAATTGTATTTATATACAATTGTTCAATGCAAAATTGAAATTTATTAATGGGCACCGATGAAGGAGAAATTTCAAGAGGTGATGGAGGATATTTTGAGTGCCATATGAAAAAAATTGTTGACTTCTTCCTTGTTGGTTTGAGATGGGTTTACGAAAACATATTTATTTTTATAATTTATAATTTTTTTCTTAAATAAAAACAAATAAAACACATTTTTTCTCTTTAAATGTAGCATATAAATCAAATTGAGAGCACCCATGTTTATTTTGTAAAAATTACTTGGATAAATTTCAAAAGATTTAAAGAAATTTAGGCTAATTTTTAATCATATTTTAATTACAAAGAAATAGTTTTCCTTCACTATTGTAAACGTAAATCCCTAGAGATTTTTCAAAATGGAGAATGCATAAATATTAATTATCACTATGAAGTTCTAACCAATTGTATAATTCATATAGTTAGGTAGCACTTCTTCAGTAAATGATGGGAAATTTACATGGTATTTCTATAAAATTTACTGAACCAAAAATGACATAGGCCAT
>APFE030624460.1:12512-56251 GCA_000404065.3 Pinus taeda
AGGTTCATGAACTGCTCATGCATCTTATCTGAAATGTAGGTGGCATAGTCATAACAGATTGGAGTTTTTCCAGGGGCAAACATAGTCATCATCACTAGCACAGTTTCATCAATATATTCAACTGATTTGTACCCCAAGATGGAACTGATCATATCTGCAAGGTCTACACCCAATTGATTGAGGTAACCAGCAAAAATAGGAGGGTATTGCACAGTGTTAGAGTTTATAAATAATTGGTTTAACTTTGTGATCTGAGCATTAGTCAACATCTTGGTTCCTTGGTTTATCAGATCCAACAAAGACAAGGGAACCAATTTCTTCTGAGTTTTAAACTGCAGCATCTCTCTAATGGCCTCAGGGGTCATGTAGAATACAACTAAGCTTGAAGGGTCAAGCACAACTCTTTGAGTAGGATCATAGCATACAGCACACAGATGGATCAGGTCAGGGAATTGGTTGACCTGAGGGAGCCTGAAAATTGGGAGGAAGGAATCCCAAATGCCCAATATATCTGTCCTATCTTCATGTTTGGTCCTCAGCTCATTTAGCAGGTGAAGGTGGAACTTGCTGTGTGTCAAAGAGTCCTCTAAGATTTGGTAATCTAAGTCTGCCAAATCCTACCACTCCAATTCTCTCTGAGGGGCATTTAAGGGAGCAACATTGAGGGCCACAGGTGCAACTGGAGTCTCCATGGTTACTTAGACTCTGTTTTGTATATAGACTGCTGTTACTTAGACTGGGCAACAGAAAAAGAGCACTGCCTGAGTGAAGAGGTGAATTGAGAAATGAAGGATAACAGGGTAAGTTTGCAGTAATTGAAATACTATTTCAGTCACTTGAGAAGGCAAATCCTTGTCTTTAACAGACCTTCCTCAATAATTAAATATAGGTTCCGGGTTTCTGTTCACGACTGCATGAACGAAAATGCAGGTTTTCAATGAAGGTTGTGTTAAAATAGGCTCGGCTGATGAATTTCGACCGTCAAATTTTCAAGTGGGAGCTAGGTGCAGAGAATTCACCGGTGAATTATACGTTTTTGGTGCCTAAAATGAGTTCTCAGTTATTGCAGACAAAAACCAGGCTTTAGAGAAAACTTGCAGGGATAAATACCTGGTAAATCGATGGGTCGGGTCACAAATGCAGGTGGGTAGGCGCGCCGAAGGTCTCCAAGTCGGTCTGAGCAGGTTGGTGCAATTGGTCATAAAATGCATGCAGAGGGCGCACCAATAGTTTTTGCAAAAAGTGCAAAAAGAACGCGAAAAGTGACAAAATATGGCTTTTTTGGGACATTCGCGGCTTTTGTTGGATGATGTCAGCATGACGGGATCAGGTGGTTCAGGGTCGGGTGACGTCAGCATGACGTCATCAGGTGACGTGGCGGCCTGTGAGTGGTCCATGAGGGTGGTGAGGTGGCAGACAGGTGGAGCAATGGCGGACGGAGGTTGCGGACTCGGCGTTGACACAGGTAGTGACGCGGCGCTGACGCAGGCAGGCGGATTGGCGAAAAACTGGAAACCATGGTAGTATCACATTGTACCGCTTTTGCTACGGAAAGGAATCTGCCAGAGGGGGCTCCGATGCGATTTGGGGGCGACGCGTGGACCCAGCCTGACATCAGCCTCTGACAGATATCAGACGATATCTTTCGGACATCGGGCCCAGTCCGATATCCACATCAACCGTCGGATAAAAAGGGCTTGATGGGACGGTCGACGGGCCAAAGATCTGCGCAGATGATACGGCGTCGGGCGGGTATAAAATATTGTTTTCCTTGGAATTTGCGCCCGGTGGGGCCCTTAGTAATGTCAATGATTTTTCATGGTTTCCAATGTTTTCTTTATTAAATCACGCATGGCCGAAAAACTTTAGGATAAGGCGGAAAACTAAGGTTCTTCAACGTATTTTTGCAAATTTAGCACTTGGCTTCAAGAACTTAGGCTAAGTGGGTTTTTTATGCAATTTCATATAAAAGCACGAATGGGTCCCGACCTTAGGATAAGGGGGACAAAGTGGGTTTTTCCATATATTTTGCATTTTGAGTGGGTCTAAGGGTGAAAAGGGGTTTTTTCAAGGTTTCTTAGGCAAAATGAAGGGTTGGCTAAGTAGATGAGTTTCTGAAGGTGGAAAAGAGGTTAGGCTTGGTTCTCAAACTGACCAGATGTCAATTTGATTCCCTGGTAGTGAATCATATGGCTATAATCCCAAGGAGGGGATATTTATAGAATGCTTAGGGTTTATACACCATGGTGTTTATAATAGTAGGGAAAAGGTGACATAGGGAGTTAGATAATAAAAGTTAGAGGTTAATATGGAGGAAGAAGGTGAATGAGGAGTGATATTACTAATTTTTCTTTGAAAACAACTTAGTTTAGGGAGTAGATCAAAATGAAAAGAATTTTTCACAAGAAATGTGGCTCTTAGGAATCAAGAACCAACATAAAACCTTGAATTTCTTTCATAAACACAACTGGTGCAGGGATGTTAGTAATGAGTGATGAATCAGGAAAAAGGGGAAGTTAGACATGCTTCATTATGTTGTTTTCCTTGTATTGATCAGAAAAATTCAGCTTGGAGGGAACACCACTTCTGCAACCCCATCTACCTACCCAACTATTTGCCTAGCATTTTTTGTTTCTTCTTGGAGGGTGCACTTGGACTTGCAAACCCTTATGTGCCTTTTCTTTTTCATTGGATTTTTCCTTTGATTCCCTATCTAGCGCTACCCTTATTTCTTCCAAGGCCCGAGATTAAGCAGTTGGGAACCTTAGCTTCTCTGCCTAACTACTGATCTGCCAAGATTAAACAGTTTGGACAGACTTCTTTCTCTACTTTACAACAGAAAATTGAAACATGGCATGATCCAGATTAGACTGTTGGACCATCCATCAAAATTTTAATAAACATGAAGGCATGTACACACCTTGCCTTTCTTTGAAAATATGGGATCTTTGTATCAGCAAAGCAGAGCATATTTGGCATTAAATTTGCCCATCATGAAATATGAAACCTATTGGTATAGGTATCCAACAGAACCTAATATCGAATGAGAACTAACTATTTTTATCTCAATCGCGTTTTAAATACACAAACCAAACCATTACACAGCAGAATCTAAGAGATAATGTTGAATGAATCATTCAAGTTTAACGGGTAGGATGTCAAAAGTGACATGTTTGATTTTCCCTCAATGGCCAATATGTCAAAACTGATTGGAGTTGAGGTGGAGGAATTGTCTCCACAGTTAAAGTAAATAAAATTAAAAAAAAATTGTAGATGCAGTATTTGAATTTTATTTTTTATGGTGGAAATGGATTCAGCACCATCAAAAAAGACTAGGACACCTAAAATTTTGAAGTTTAACAACTATGATTTAAATTTACAAAAATCTTTGCCAAATATTTTCTAAATATGACCAAAATTTCCATAACTTTCCCAACAACTCCTCTGTCTCATTTTATAATGTCAAAATATTTTAGAAACAAATAAATAAAATCATTAACGTGATCTGTGACTCTTTCCAAGTGGTTGAAGGGATCTAAAATTGGTGTACTTTTCGCCTCTGTATATTTTGTAAAAGGTCTACAGGGGATAACTCTCCCATTTGGTTCAATAATGCAGTTTATGCTTGCATACCATTTTTCACATTCATCCCCCTCTTCCCATCCACAATATTTAGTAAAAAAGAAATGGGCTACTTTCTTTATTGCCTGAGTCGCTAATTGGAAGACAAACCAAGGAACTTCTCTTAAAAAGTGCTCATGTCCTATGCATTCATGTTCTATGTATTTAGGCTCTCCACATATAATAGGAATGGATATAATTTCAAGATCGAGTTTCTGTTTCACCACAACATCATACATTTCCTTGAGAGACGGATCAAAGGACCTCAAATCTAAAAGAATAGTTTTCCTTTTAATTGGTCAACCCCACAAGTAGTTACCTAAAATGGTCACACCAACAAAGTAAATGAGTACATTGAGCAAAATTAAGATGAAATTTGTCAAATGAAGTAAGAAATTTCTTTACACAGAGCAACAAATAGAATTACTGACAAAATTTTCAATTCGGACTATTCAGGTTGATCTTACAATGGTGAACGCCAATAAAATAAAGGAGAGTGGTGAGTAAAATGAATATTTCTTTCCAAAGACGGGATCGTTGTTGTCCTGCATTTTCCTAACAAAATATGCATGCATTAGAGAGTGACATGTAGTGAATTTCATGGTTGACACCGCAAAGGCTTGGTCTTTAATGTTGGAGGTACTACACATCTAGGGCCTTCATTACTGGCACATGCAGACACTTAGTTAGAGCATTCACTCACATCCAAGGCTTCAACATTGGAATATTCACCAGATTGACGCCTTTGACTGTTCATGCATGCATGGGACTACATGCAAGATCCTTTCTGCATGATTTACTCCCTGATTTTCTCCTCCTTTCACTGCACAACTAGGTAGTTCTTCTGCATGATTTACTCCCTGATTTGCTCCTCCTTTCACTCCGCAACTGGCTAGTTCTTCTACATGATTTACTCCCTCATTTGCTCTTCCTTTCACTCCGCAACTAGCTAGTTCTCATTGATCACCACTATGGTGCATTACCTTGGGATCTTCACCCAATGATGCTATATCATGAGCATTGTAACCTATGTTCTGAATATCAATAATTCTTTTTGTTCTTTAGACTTTCTTTTAGTGTTTTTGCTCTGCAAAGCTGTGTGTTCAACCTTTACTAGCTAGATTCATATATGCAGGTTTTCTAACACATTTACATGGTATCAGAGCCCACAGGTTGCTAGACAAAAGGCGCACCATTACTTTATTTTTCAGGTATTACAGCTTGGAGATCAAAGATCGACAGAAAAATGGAGTTTCCCAAAGCATCAATCCTAACACCGTACAACTATCAAGAATGGAAGGACCAAATGGCTCAATACCTTCGTCAGAAAGGGTTGTACAGGATTACCATGGATGCAGAAGTGGAACCCACTTGAGCCATAGATAAATCCAAGTACCTCAATCGCATGGATGAGGCCCACGGATCCATATGCATGTGCATCTCCCTAGAGTTGCAGTTTCATCCATCTCCATGTAGTACTCCCAATGAGATTTGGAAAAAGGTTGAAGAACTCTACGAGAAACAAGATGATATGAAAGGACATCCGCTCGAAGTGGAGCTGCTCTCATTGGATCCACGGAACTATGACAGAATTCAAGACTTCTTGACCAAATATAATGATCTATTATTGCAACTCAAGGGTTGTGGAATTGACAAATCCAAGGAGGAGAGTCACCAACTTGTCTCTATTATGTCAAAAATCGGACAAAAATAATCCGTCTTTGTGTCTACATTTCATTCAGTAAGGCTTGCAACAGGTAAATCCTACACTATGCCTTCTCTCAAAGATTACATGGAGTCCCTCGCTTTTGAGCAAGATAAACTCATTGGCATGGGGAAAATCAAACCTTCAAAAGCGCATGCACTTGCTGTGCATGATTGCAGCCACAATAGAAATCACACATATGATTCAAATCAGAAAAATCAGCAAAAAAAATACAAGGGAAAAGTGCATTCCCATCCAAAGAAGGAAGGGTACACCAAGCCTTTCAATCACAGCGCTGGCTCCAGAAATGAGAAAGTGAAGAAAGGAGACAGACACACCTACAGTCATGGAGGATTCCATCCGGAATCCTCTTGCATGAAGAAACAAATTGACAAAATGGCAGAAATCCTTTAGAAGCACAACCTTGGGGACCACATCCCTCGGGGCGCCAAGAAGAAAACTGAGGATCCGCCACATAGGTAAGGTAACAATTTTCATGCTTTAGTTGTAATTAACTCTTCGCCCGATGGATGGATTATAGATTCTGGTGCATCACATCATATGGCTGCTGCAAAGGAAGTCTATTCCTCTTTAGAAGCATGCAAAGATGATTCACCTATTGAGGTCACCGGAAAAGGTAGAATGGAACTTTTACACGGAAGCTTTGAAGATGTGCTTCATGTTCCAAAAGTTTCGGTAAACCTGCTTTCAGTTTATGAGATCACTCATTCAGGCACCGGAAAGAGAGTGGAATTACTCCAGATGCAGTGAACATATATGACCTATATAGCAGCTCCAAAATTGCAATCAGTGAGGTAAAAAATGGAGCTAGACTGTATACATTTTCTGAATTTATTGAATCTAAATCCTCTTTATTGCTTACACATGATGATGATAGTAGTAGGCTTTGGCACAAGAGGTGCGGTAACTTAAATTACAGGTATATGCAGCAGCTAAGAAAGCATGAGATGGTGGAAGGCTTACAAAATATCAATTTCCCCAAAAGAGTTTGTGAAGGGTGTGTCCTTGGAAAACATCCTAGAGAAAAGTTTGACACCGGCAAGACTCATAGAGCATCCTCTCCTCTAGATCTGATCGATAGTGATCTCATGGGGCCTTTTCCTCATCCTTCCATCAACAAAGCAAGGTATGTTGTTACATTTATTGATGATTTCTCACGATATACTTGGGTGTATCTTCTCAGGGACAAATCTGAAGTTTTTGTGCACTTTGAAGATTTCAAAGCACTAGTTGAGACATAGTCAGAGAGAAAGATCAAAGCCCTATGTACAAACAATGGGGGGGAATATGTTAACATAGCAGTTCAAAACCTGTGCCTTGAGTCTGGCATACAATTGCAGCACACAGTTCCATACACTCCACAGCAGAACGAAGTTGCTGAGAGAAAGAATCAATCTCTCAAAGAGATGCCTTCTTGCATGCTGCATGCTAAGTCACTACCTCATAAGCTATGGGTTGACGCACTTAATTGTGCTAACTACATCCAGAACAAATCTCATAGATTTGTCAAGGATCAAACCCCCTTTGAGTCTTGGATCGACACTAAACTAAAGGTCACCCACTTCCGTGTTTTCGGCTCTCAAGCATCGGCCAGGATCCCCTCTGAAAAGAGAAAATCTCTTGATCCACAGAACATTGAGTGCATCTTTGTTGGATGCCTTTATGGTGTGAAGGGATACCGACTCTTGATTTCCTCTACGGATAAGCTCATCATTGAGCGAAGTGTCCAATTTGAGGAAAGTCTCTCACATGCAGACACATTTTATCTACCTCATGTCCGAGCTGATGACATGGTACACTCAGATGCATAGACTAAGCATGTAGATGCGGATGTAGAGCATGCAGATGCATAGACAAAGTCTTCAGATACAAATCTAGTGCATGCATATGATGATCCACATCGAAGCCTAGATCGAGCTTCCTGCAGTGAATCAACTTCCCCTGTCATAAATTAGAGAACAAGGAGCTTAAGTGAGATATATGCACAAGACCACCCACCTGCTAGAAATGGTCTTGTGGGGGATAATTCTGATCCACAAAGGACTAGATCAGAGTTTATTAAGCCTCCTCTTGCCCTCACTACCACTGAACCAACACCATCCTGCGATTGTCATTTGGTTCAGTCTTCTGATACGTAGTCTTATGTTGAGGTTGTTGGGCATCACTCTTAGGAGTCAGCCATGGAGGAGAATTACAACTCCCTCCTTGAGAACCAAACCTAGGATCTGGTCCCCCTTCCTTTAGGAAGGAAGCTTGTCCGATGCATATGGGTCTACAGGAACAAGAGTGCTGCAGATGTCCAAATCACCAGACAAAAAGCCAGGCTAGTAGCCAAAGGCTTCTAGTAAGTTCATGGCATTGATTATGATGAGACCTTTGCTCCAGTAGCAAAGATGGATTCCATATGCCTTGCACTTGCCATTGCGGCTGCCCAGGGATGGAAATTACATCAGATGGATGTGAAGAATGCCTTTGTTCATGGAGACCTATCTGAGGAGATCTACATGGAGAAACCACATGGTTTCATTTAGGATTCATCTTTGGTCTACAGACTGAAGAAGTCTCTCTACGGCCTTAAGTAGGCCCCAAGAGCTTGGTATGTGAAGATGGGTTCTTTTCTCTAATCACAAAACTTCGAAAGATGTAAGTATGATCCAAATGTTTACATGTTGAGGACACATGACTCTCTTCTTATCTTAGTTTTGTATGTGGATGATCTCCTAATCACCGACAACTCGACTTTAGCCATTGTTGCAGTCAAGAGGATCTTGCATGATAGGTTCTTGATGGAAAACATGCATCCATTACACTTCTTTCTTGGTCTTGAGATTAGCCAGGATGCCACAGGTATCAAACTCTCTCAGGCTAAGTATGCACGGGATCTCCTCGAGAGATTTCACATGTTTGACTACAAGCCAGCACAGACTCCTTTTCTGTCTGGGGTTCGCCTTGAGGATGGAGATAAAACTCCATTAGTTGATAGTACTCTCTACCGACAGCTAATGGTGAGCTTATTGTACCTCACCTCTCTAGACCAGATCTCTCATATGCAGTAGGGGCAGTTTCGAGATACATGTAAGAGCCACAAGAGTAGGGCACCATCACCTTCGGGATTCACTATTAAATAGGCATTGCATTGAGTCTCCTTGTCTTCATAGATTCTGATTGGGTAGGCGACAACATTGATCGCAAGTCCACCTCCAGATATTCACTCAGTCTAGGGTCTGGCCCTATCTGTTGGTCGAGCAAGAAGTAGGTTGTTATTGCTCTCTCTTCAGCTGAGGCCGAGAATAGAGGAGTAGTCAACATCACCATTCAAGCTCTGTGGCTACAACACTTCCTCACTGAGTTGGGCATCCAGTTCCACTAGGCCATTGTCATCTGGTGTGACAACCAGAGCACTCTCAAATTTTGTAGGGATCTAGTACAGTGACAATGGACAAAGCACATAGAGATCCATATGCACTGCATCAAAGACTTAGTACATGATCTAGTCATTGATTTGCAGTTCTGTCCTTCAGCAGAACAAACTGCAAACAACTTCACCAAGACATTCACTGAGCAGAAGTTTCACTCTCTGCTCAACCTCTTTTCCTTGGATTACATTGTATTTTGAGGGGGGGTTTTTCCCACGAGGTTCTCTCTCTTTCTTCAATTTTAGTACATGTTGCACTATATTTTGGGTGACCTTTGGCATTAGTTGCCAGGGCCCATTTTCTATTTTTCCCCATAGTGGTGTTCAGGGGGGGTGTTGGAGGTACTACACACCTAGGATCTTCATTATTGGCACATGTAGACACTTAGTTAGAGCATTCACTGACATGCAAGGCTTCAACCTTGGAATCTTCACTAGATTGGCACCTTTGACTGTCCATGCATGCATGGGACTACATGCAAGATCCTTTCTGCATGATTTACTCCCTGATTTGCTCCTCCTTTCACTCCACAACTGGCTAGTTCTTCTGTATGATTTAGTCCCTGATTTTCTCCTCCTTTCACTCCGCAACTGGCTAGTTCTCTCTGGAACTTGCTATAGGTGTCGAGTCCTCTCATTGATCACCACTAAGGCGCATTACCTTGGGATATTCACCTAGTGATACTATACCAGGAGCATTGTAAACCTATTTTCTGAATATCAATAATTCTTTTTGTTCTTTCGACTTTCTTTTAGTGTTTTTTCTCTGGAAAGCTGTGTGTTCAACCTTTACTAGCTAAATTCATCTGTGCAGGTTTTCTAACACATTTACATTCAAAACTGCTAGTTGTGTTTTTCCTGGCCTGTGAATTATCATAGAGGAGGCATCCGACATCCCATAGGAAAAATTGGTCGCTTGGCTAAAATGATTATTCATCAATCTCGATGGATCCCTTCTCCTTCTTTCCATAGCTAAAATCTCCTTGATAATACTCTTTCCTCTCCCTTTCTAGTCATCCATTACTCAGCCCTCTCTAACCTTTGTTTTAGTTGCAGAACTGTTTCAGTTGCAGAACTCTTCTTTCTTTGCATTGACCTCTAGTGGTTTGGATAAGAGGGGTAAGGAATGCAAGCATGTTATATATGTCCTAATTCCCTAGGTCAATTCTTCTTGCCACTCGTCTTCCTTATACTGCTTTTCCAATCTATACTTAACCATATTGATAGTCCATGTTGGAAGATAATGCTATGCTTCTAATTTCAAGTGCTAAAGGGCACCATTGACCAGCTAGAATTTTGTGGACATTATGAGGAACATTAAAGTATACTCAACCATACTAATAGTCCATGTTGGAAGACAATGCTATGCTTCTAATTTCAAGTGCTAAAGGGCACCATTGACCAGCTAAAATTTTCTAGACATTATGAGGAACATTGATGTTTCCAATTCTTGCGGCCCCTAGTTTTGTTTGGGTCTACTAGGAAGGTTCCGCTCGCCGTGCTGGAGGGCCTCTTCCTTAAAAATAGTCTCACCTTCCCTTTGCATAATCCTAGATATTTTTCAACATTTTCTGAGAAAGAACCTCGACTCAGGACACTGCTGAAAGGAGCTCTGACTCTTTGAATAAAATATAATGTGTTCAAAATTTACTGGATCACTTCACTTCATGGTGACTCAATTGAAAACCAATTTTCAAAATATGGCGTAAATAACATGTTTAGTGATTTAATGGAGCAAAAGCTATTTAATTTCTATATACTTAACACCAAGACAATACAACCATCCAAAGCCTTTGGTATGATTTTGAATCTAGCTAACCAGGTCTCAAGAAAAGTTCTTGAGGCATGAAGGCAAAACGAATAGGAATTTTTTTCAGCTGTCTTAGTGTTGGCATTGCGTTGGCAAAATGCGTATTGAATCTTCAAATGCCACATCTATTTTATTCATCATTCGAAAACTACCAAAACCACTCTTTTAGTCCAACGTAGCATGTTTGTAATTACAAATCCCATTAACCATAGTTTGATCATGCATCAACATCATTTCCTTTTACTATTTTGATAACATTGTATTTCTTCCATATATGTTCTTCACCACTGGTATCAATTTAATCTTAATTTCCCATACCACATCAAATGACTCTTGGCATTTGCACTGTGAAATCATCTTATTGAAGCTCTTCTGCCCCATGTTTTCAAAGTGTAATCTTGCATGTTGAGATGTAAAGTTTTTCTTTCATCTCAAACTAATTATTTTTTGGATATTATTATACCAACCTCTCCTTAATATAATAGTAATTCAAGGAAAAATATAGAAAACATAACATTTGGCGAACATAAATGTTATGAACATAGTATTGTATGATGAATACTAGACTTGCATGGATGTTGGAAGGGGCTAGTGTTCTTGATAAACTGAGGAATATCTTGCACCGTGCAACATTGTAAAGACATCGGCAATCAATAGTATGTTGTCTTGGAACTCACAATATTAGTTCCAAACACTTACCGATTCACCATGTGTTAAAAAAAAAAATTGAAGATAAACTATTCTCAATTGAATTACTTTTTTTTATGCTTTTCATTATTGAAGAACAACTTGAATGTACGCCCTTCTAAGGGAATTTTGACCCACCCTTCAAATTTGATCACTAATTTGATCTTTTATCGGGATATTAAAAGCGAAGCACATGCTTGAACTTCCGTAATAAGCCATAAGTGGCACCTTTGACTAGTACAGTTAAAAGCAAAGCACATGCTTGAACTACCGTAATAAGTCATAAGTGGCATCTTTGACTGGTACGCAAATGGGTTGACCGAAAGTAAGGATCACATGTCTTCTTGGCACGCCCAGTGGCCCATGACTTTTGAGTCATACATAAGATTGTGTGCAGCTCTAAGGAATTCAAAGACATATTGAACAGACCAAGGTACAGTGTACAGAAACCGTCCTGCTCATAAATACGCTTCCTCGCTCATTCGCTTATTTATCTTCTTCAAGTCCCTACTTCTTCAACATACTGCTCCTACCTATGACAACACTCTTCCATCTTATTGCTGCTGCTTCGTATTCTTTCAACAGTTTACCATACAAGCCTTTCATGGGTATAAATTTGGGATCCATGAGCATGCTCATCATCACCACCCTAACACCACTCTTCCATCTTATTGTTGTTGCTTCGTATTCTTTCAACAATTTACCATACAGGCTCATATGGGTAGATTGGGATCCATAAGGGTGCTCATCATCACAACCCTTTTAACATGGAATCTTATAATCCCCTCTGAAATTCGTTACCCGGGTAAACACTATCCAACTTTAACACTTTGACAATGGTTGTCTGACACGATTTTATATCAGAAATTTGAATGTGGCTTTATTAGTTGTTTTCTAACAGATAAATGTGTGAATTTTATTTTTCCTCAATGTATATTGGGAAAGAGCCAGTAAAATAGCAGGTACCACTCTGTCACGGCCATTCTCTATTTATTTCCTTTATCATGTAATTCGATTGTGATGAAGATACAACTTGCAATAAGGTATATAATATTTTATAAATTGGGATTAGATTATACAAGTTAAAATATACACCATTTAATTTAAAATTAAATAGCTCACACACCAATGTAAGATTAGGTATTGAACTATTTGACGAGTCCTGGATGCATATAGATTAATTTCCTCGCCTTGCGATGTGGGAAACTGGTCCTCAATATCTATGAAGTGATTTGATTTTATGTAAAGTAACATGTTTTTTATGGATATGTAAATGAAAAACCAAATGGATTCTATTCCATCATATATTTCTAACTTATAATTAGGACATTTTCCAATAATAGAGTCCTCGTTTGATCTCTAAAGGAGGGCGAAGACATGTTTATTGCAGCCCAATATAAGTTGTGTAAAATGAACAATGTCTTAAAAAGATAATCGACATCTTAGTGAAAAATTTATAGTATTATTATACTAATTAGGTGGTGCAAATTAGATGGTACAACTACTTGTGTAGTAGAGTCTTCAGGTAAGAAAGTTTCATTAACAAAATTTAAATTAACCTATAAAATAATGAAAAGAAACATAAAAAATTATAATATTATATTAAATTATATTATATTATATTTAAATTAAATATGTGTTAAAATACTTGTGCATTGCAAATGTGTTGAAATGTATTGGAAATACTGAGAGGAAAGATGAATAAGTATTTCATTCAATTGCTATACTAAGCAATTTCTATTTTAAGCTAGTGAAAATATTTCACAATAAGAAACACAAGGTATACCAAATACTCTAATCCTCAAATTTTGGCTTGAACTTTCACAAAAATTCAATTCTTTCAAGGCTCCAACCATGAATGAGAACTCTAATCCTCTCAATCAATCCTCTAAATCTAACTCTAATCCTCTCAATCAATCCTCTCCTCTCAATCTAATTGAGGCTCCCTCGTGATTGTGATCTATATATGAGGACTCCAATCCTCACAATCTAATTAAGGCTCGAACTTGATCTTTATATGATGACTCCAATCCTCACAATCTAAATATGATGACTCCAATCCTCTTAAGCTAATTCAGCCTCCAACATTCCCAAAATATTATCTTGAAGCTGTCTCAAAGCTATTCCAAGATCTCTTCAATAGATGCTCCAAGGTCTCTTCAATAGATGCTCCAAGGATGACTTCAAGTCTGCTCCAAAACTGCTTCAGATCTGATTCCAAAAAGTATTATAGGGTCGCTTTAAAAATGTCTTCAATAAAAAGTTTGCTCCAAAGCTCTTCAAGTTTGCTCAAAGAGCATCTTCAAAGCTCTTCTAGTATGCTCCAAAGCTCTTCAAGTTTGCTGAAAGAGTGTCTTCAAAGATCTTCTAGGATGCTCAAAGGTATCTTCTAAATACTGCTCCAAAGTAGCTACAAGGCTACTCCGACATGGTTCCAAGGGACTACTCCAAGCGTGCTCTAAGTTTTTCCTCAGGAGGTCACCAAGTTCTGTCCAAAAAAGGCATTCAAGTATGCTCCAAGAATCATTAAGAATGCTCCAAACAGGTTTTCTTCAAAGTGATTATATGATTTCTTCAAAGCATTTAAATGAATTCCTTTAAGGCAACTCAAAAAGGTCTACAAGCTTGCTCCAAGAATCACTTCATGTATTCCTCAAAGATTGCTTAAGAACTGCTCAAAATTGTCACCAAGGAAAGCTCTTGAATGCCTCCAAAGTAAGCACAAAGTACGCCTAGAATCTAAGTCACAAGTCAGCCAAAAAGAAAGATCATTTGGGGTTGAAAGCCTATCCTCAGGAGCTCGAATTACAGGCCTGAATCAATTCTCAAAAAATCCCTAGTTGCACGGCCGAAAATATTGGTTATAGGAGTCAATCTTTAGACAACTCAATGCGACCTTTCGCAGGCCCGAATTTCTCCACATAGCCGAATTCTAAATTTTACCTCTAGATCGAATATGAGATGTTAAGAGCCTGAAATTTGAGTTGTAAGGAGGTCGAATTATGTGCTGAAGATAGACCTAGTCCTTAACCTTCAATAGGCCCTGAGATGTGTCACAAGAAGCCAAAATTCAGGAATAGGTTTGTTCCAGAATATATCATAACATGTTTGGATGAACCAGCCAAGAATCTTCAAACCAAAACAACAATAGTGATATAAAGAATTCTTCATTTCAACTCTTTTTAGGTTCAGGAGATATAAACCTTTTTTTCCTTATTCACAGGTTTGAATTCTTCTACACATTCTTGGTCACTCTAGTGGTTGAAATGGAGGAGAAGTCTCTTGTATTTATATTAGTTCAATCACATTAACTGAATTGACATGTCTATTGGGGGAGGGTTGACTTGTTTAGGTATGGTCGACTTGGATGAAGGCTTGGACGAAGAGTTAAATAGATGGTCTTTAGAGTTAAGAATTTAATTTCTCCTCAATAGATCATTAGAAAGGGCTTAAGATGATCTTTAAGCCTGTGATAATTTCCTCTTCAACTCGACATCCCTTTGACATCAATAACAATTATTTCTTCCAACAATCTCCCCCCTTTGTTACTAATTGAAACAATCACCTCCTTATGTTACTCCCCCTGTCATCATGTTCAATAGCAAAGGGATGCCCCACTATTTGCAACTTCCTGTCAGTTGATCCCTGTACTAAGGATTTCTCCCCATGAGCTTGTGCTTCCTCTTTATTTTTGGAGGCTTGGACAAACAACGTTATTGTCTGATGCATTTCTGTAATATCCCCTGTGACTTGACTTAAGAATTTTAACCAACTTCCTGTCAGTTGATCCCCTTACTAAGGATTGCTCCCAATGATCTTGTGCTTCCTCTGTACTTATGGAGGCTTAGACAAGTAATGTTATTGTCTTGTGCATTTCTGTAATATCCCCTATGACTTGACTTAAGACTTTATTGGTTAAATTTGGATTATAGTTAAAGAAAGTATCTCAATTGATTTGTTATTCTAAAATTAGGAATGTTTAGTTTAAGTTGGAAAGAAAAGCACTGGAAATTAATTGTATAGTATTCTTGAGAATATTCCAAGGGTTACTTGGATAGTTAAAATCTGCTAACAATCAATAAATAGTTGGAAAAGTTAGTTATGTCCAAAAGAGGGAAATCGCAAAAGAGGAAAATTTCCTCATTCATTATGGATTTTCTTTCTAAGGAAACAAAAGGAAGGAAGGGTTCCAAAGGAATGGTTATAGAGGAATCCCATTAATTTGGAAGAGAAAGGAAATTTGTTGAGAGTTCAGAAAATAAAGAAATGGTTGGAGATAAATGACATCATTCTAGTTCTCTTAGGTGGGGTTATTGTTGATAAAAAGACTCGAACTTCCAAAACACCAATGCGAGATAAATGTTGGTGAAACCCTAAAAGAAGCATGAAGTTTCTGAGGGTTTTGCTGAGAAACCTATTGCTACATTGTTATTGTCACTAGAAAGGAAAATAACTCGGGGCTAGCTAGTTGAGCTGCTAGCTTAGGGTTTGGTGGTTTGAGGAAGCTCTTAGCATATTCCCCATTCCCTGAAACTTTGAGATGAGTATTCAAACCCATAAATTAGAAAGAAAAATAGAGAATTCAAAACTTATTATGTTGGTAAAACATCTCTAAATTTTATGTATATATATGCATAGAAATAGTATGCAATGCAGGATTGCAGGTACCAAATGCTTGCACAGGAAGGATATGAAATAAAGAAAAACAGGTCTAGCAAGTACATCATTGGAAGAGCATTAAATTATTCTTTGGGAAAGGTAAAATATGGTCGGTACAATTTGGTATTACTGATACAGGACAACCAGCACTAGTGTAGTAGCATAGTTGTGGAGGACAAGAACTATTTAGTGGTGCAAACCCCGTTTAGTGTAAAGACTCAATTAAAATTTATATTAAGGAGATGATTACCCTGTACCTAACTAAAAAAATAAAAGATACAAGGTTAGTGCCTTACTTTCAGCGATTATTTCCCATTTTTTAGCACAATCCCTAACTTTAGAAAAAGATTACGGAACCAAAATAAGGAAAAGGAAACTCTATCAAGCCCATTTCAGGGCACAAGAGGGGTGCTAGTTAAAATTTTAAGTAGGCTTTTACATACATGATAAATATACTTTCAAATGCATGAGAAATGATGCAGTACAAATCTTGAGTATGATAAACTACATAACTGAAAAATAGTACAGGTTGAGCAAATAATAAGAGTTTATTATAAATTGATAAAAAATGGTGGTAGCATGTAATTAAGTTCTAAGAGATATAATTATACATTATGGGAGTTTGAATTCCTCGATAGGAAACTACAAAGGAGTACATTCATAGGCTTCAAGTCGCTTAAAAAAATGACATATTTCTTCAGCCAACTATTGGTAACGACCTATAGAATGAACAAATATTATGGTAAGTTTTCAAAACCTAGAAAAAGAGAAAACCTTTTGAAGTCGCACCATGCAAGAATTGCATAGGAGAATTGTAGAGTAATGCATGTACCCGAGTCTCCATAGTACTGTGGGAATCATAGAGTAAAAAAAAAAGGATGATGAGTTGTTATGTCATGACTAGTAAAACCCTAACAGGGAACCCCACCTTTTCTGGACAAATAAAAGAAGAGCAAGTAAAAATCTTGGAACAACAAACTAAACCATTTGAGGAGGAAATAATATTAACCCTACTTGAAACTCTGAGCCTGCCATGGGATAATAATTAAGGGTAGATATTCTACAGGGGTGAAAATCCCTTCCGTTCTATAGAGTTAAAAGTAAGACGAAACTCGGTAAGAAAACTTAATGCCAGATAACCGAAAAGAAGGATAGAAATGCAAGAAACTTAAAAAAATGTGATTGCATGTGTTTACCTGTGGAAGGAATACTAATAACTGTAAAATATCTTCCATGACCACCGTGCAGAAGTAAGCCAGAGATGGTAAAAGCCAAAGGTGAGCTCATGGTAGAGTTATTCCTCAATGAAGTGAGAACTGATCAAAGTCGAACAACAATCCCTAAGGTGGTTACCCTAGAGCCAACTCCATTAGCCTCAACTATCATATTTTCTCAATAACAAATGTAAGGCTAGGATCCCATTTACCATATTATTCATTTAATTCTAGATTGATGTCACCTTATGAAGTTTTCAAAGTGGATAGATGTACATATGGAAGGATAGATCCTTCCATAATGTACATCGAGAAACCGAAAGGGGAATAAACAACCCACTGTTGGTGAAAGAATACCATAGTGGTTGCACGACCAAGTTTAATAAAGTATATAGAGTGATTCAACCATAAATCCCATAGATGTTGTGCAACCAAGTTTAATAAAGTATTTAGTGTGATTCAACCATAAATTCTATCATAACTAAGAGCATGAGATACTACCCAATAAGGTTATGTAGTCTAGGAAGTATTGTATGGATTTGAATATGTATATCAAAGTTTAAAAAAAGGGATGCATAAATTAAATTTACAATTCAAATTTGAATAGGTGTGTAGGCACCTTTTTAAGGTAGAGTGTCAATTATCTATAAAAAACTATTAGGAGCAATTATCTTTTCACGATGAATATAATATTTTTAGATGGTTGTTAAATTAAAAAGAAATTTGATTTCAGTATTATCTGATAAGCTTTTGATGAAAAATATTATTTTTGGTATTTTGTTGCATTATTCTTCTTCTTTTATGGATTGTTGCAAGGGGATGTGACAATTTTTATATTTAGTATAATCAAATGGACATCTCAACATTATTCATGGCATTGTTTCTTTAGCAATATCCCTTTCAACAGTAAATGCTGCATTCAAGCTATTACCCTCATATGATGATTTTTATAATAGTTATCAATGCAATAACTTAAGTCTATGATCCACAATAAGGCTTGCAAGCATCTAAAACCCATGTTTCACATCTCATCCTTTCGAATAAGTACTGACTATAATTCCATATTTTGTTCCCTATCGTTCAAATTTTTTAAAGTGCATCGTTAGATAGCTTATTAACCTCTTCATGATATATGTTGGAAATGAGGAGGAGACAAACCATGAATTCACACAAAACACATGTTGCTACTCTTCTATTGATCACACAAAACACGATACTTACAATGAACCTGATGAAGGGTATTTAA
Organism: Pinus taeda; assembly: GCA_000404065.3. Classification (NCBI taxonomy): domain Eukaryota; kingdom Viridiplantae; phylum Streptophyta; class Pinopsida; order Pinales; family Pinaceae; genus Pinus; species Pinus taeda. The sequence continues at coordinate 30,891 of APFE030624460.1, forward strand.
ACCTTTTCGACTAACGACTCGCCTTGACATGCATGCACATGCAACCACACGTCTATCACTTAACTCAACTTGACTAACACTCAAATACTCAATCTCACTTAACTCATTCTCTATGTTTAGCTAGCTCCTCATGCAGGAGTAATTAGCTTATTTCAACACTCCCCCTTAATTATGACTGCTAAACTAAAACATGACTCATGACAACTCAAACATGCCTGCTGGTCTATGTCTCATCTAGGCTTACAACACCCAAGTTTCTTTTATGAAACTCAAACACATCTTGTGCTAATGAATTAGTAAATATATCAGCCAATTGATCACTAGATTTACAAGGCTTCAAGTGAACTTCTCCATTGCTCACAAGTTCTCTAATAAAGTGATATGTAGTATCAATATGCTTTCTCTTTTAATGAAACACACTATTCTTGGATGGTGCAATCGTTGAGGTGTTGTCACAATATATTGTTGTTGATCCTTGTTGTTTTTGCTTGAGTCCATCAAGTACTCTTCTTAACCACACTTCCTGACATGCTTCTTATGTTGTTGCTACATATTTTTCTTCTGCTGATGAAAGTGTCACAATGGGCTACTTCTCAAATGCCCATGAAATGACACCTGAACTAAGGTGGAACACAAAACCAGATGTGCTCTTCTTATCATCCAAACTTCCTGCAAAATCACCATCTATGTATCTAATCAAATCTTTATTTTCCGTGTTTGCATACATTATGCCACAATCTCTAGTTCATGTTATGTATCTCAGAATTCTTTTTCCTGCACTCCAATGTGTGTCTTTTGGAGTCTCCATAAATTAGGAAATCAAACTCACTCCTTGCATGATATCCAGTATTGTAGCTGTGAGATAGATGAGGCTGCCAACCAATCTTTTGAATAGAGTTGGATTGACATCTGATCCTTCATCATCCTTTCTTAACTTTGTACCTGTTGCAACTGGTGTAGGGACAAGTTTTCATTTTTCCAACCTGAATCTTTTCAACAAATCTTTGGAATATTTATTTTGAAAAATAAAAAGTCCTTTTTTCAGATTGATCAACTTCTATTTCAAGGAAATATTTCATGAGACCAAGATCTGTCATCTCAAATTCTTTCATCATGGCTGCTTTAAATTCATCTATGTCAAAATCACCTATAAAAATCATGTCATCAACATATAAGCAAACAATCAAAATATGTCCATGCTCATTTACCTTTGTGTGCAAGGTAGGTTCAATGTTGCTTCTACAAAATCCATTCTTGATCATGTAACTGTCAATTCTTCTATACCATGCTCTAGGTGCTTGCTTCAGTCCATAGAGCGCTTTCTTCAATGTGTAGACTTTGTCTTCATTACTTTCAACTTCATATCATGGAGGTTGCTGCACATAAATTTCTTCTTCTAGAATTCCATTCAAGAAGGTTGATCTCACATCCATCTGATATACTTTCCACTTGTTCTGAGTTGTTGTGGCTAGAACTGCTCTTACAGTATCTAATCTAGCTACTGGGGCAAAAGTTTCTCTAAAGTATACTCCCGGTTGCTGTGAGAATCCTTTTGCTACAAGTATAGCTTTGAATCTGTCAATTTCACCTTTCTCATTCAAATTTGTCATGTACACCCACTTCACACCAATGAGATTTTTATCCTTTGGTAAATCAACCAAATCCCTTGTGTCATTCTTTTCAATAGCTTCAATTTCTTCATCCATGGCTTGCACCCAATTTTCATCTTTGATTGCTTCTTCAAATGAAGAAGGTTGGAATGACAACAATGCAAAATTTGAACTAACATCCAAATCATCATAAATATCTTTCAAACTTCTCATCTTTCTCTTACCATTGCTTGATTCATCACCTAATTAGTTGCTGGGAGAATCTCGATCTGTTGATCTCGTTGAAGATCCATGCTGCTCTTAAAACCTTGGGGTCCTTATTGGTGTGTCTCTATTTGGTGTCTTAACATGTGATTTTTGTTGCTCCTTTTCTCCTACATCATCTTCTTCCATCAATGACACTTGTGTATCAATTGTTTTATCTACAGTTCCATTCCATGGCTCTTGTTCTTTGAACACAACATCTCTACTAATTATGGTCCTCTTTGTGACAAGGTTATACAATTTGTAAGCTTTCGATTGCTCAATATAACCAGTGAATATGCATTTTTCACTATTATCATCCAATTTGCCTCTTCGCTCCTTAGGTTGCATAAGCTACACATCCAAATACTCTGAGATGAGATACGCTACAGTACATACCTGACCATGCTTGTTCTGGTACTCTGTTCATAACACTCTTTGTAGGAGATCTGTTGATGACATAAATAGCACATGCAACTGCTTCTGCCCAATACTCAATAGACAAGTTTCTTCCTTTCAACATGCTTCCTACCATGTTCATAATTGTCCTATTCTTTCTCTCTACTACACCATTCTGCTGCGGTGTGTACCTGGTTGTAAATTGTCTTCTGATCCCATGTTTTTTACAATAATAATGGAATGCCTTTCAGTCATATCCTCCACCACGATCTGAACTCAATACCTTGATTTGTCGATCACTTTGGTTCTCTACTAAGGCTTTGAATTCTTTGAAATTTTCAAAAGTTTCAGACTTTTGCTTCAAGAAGTAAGCCCATGTCTTTCTGTTGTAGTCATCAATGAAAGTGAGGAAGTAGAATCTTCCACCAATCGACTGTGTCCTCATAGGTCCATACCGGTCAGTATCCACTAGCTCAAGACGTTGCTTTGCTCTGTATGAAACTCCCTTTGGAAATATTTCATGGCGTTGCTTTCCCAAGATGCAACACTCACAAGTACTAACAGGTTCTTTGATGGGAGTTTCCTTTGACCATCTGTTTCTGCAACAACAATCTTAAACCAAAAAAGTGCAAGTGTCCAAATCGAAAGTGCCATAACCAATAATCATCAGAACATGCAACTATATAAGGACTCACCTAAACACTGTAATTCAAAATTAGAGGAAAGAGTATGTTCCTCGTCATCTGCACATTTGCTATCAGCTGCTTGCTTGGGGGCTTGTCATATATAACACATTCTTGACCTTGAAAGATAACTTTGTATCCTTTCTGTGTCAATTTACCAACATTTATAAAATTATGTTTGATACTAGGAACATAATATACCTCTGAGATTGTCCTTGGCTCCCCATGCTTAGTCAGAATGTTGACCACTCCTTTTCCATCTACTACCATAGTCTTGTCAGTCCCCAACTTTACCTCTGTTTTCACAGATTGATCAAAATTTGCAACCAAATCCTTGTTTCCTATCATGTGGTTACTACAACCACTGTCTAACAGCCACACATTAGCAGAAGATTCATGCATGGTATGGTAAGCTAGGAACATGGAGTTAGTACTCTCTGTAGTGACATTAGCTCTTTGGTTCCCTTGATCAACTATTTTCCTCCTGTAATCATGAGCACAATGACCAAATTTATTACAGTAATAACATATCAACTTCGATTTGTCAACCCTTTGATTATTGTTGAATATTTTGTAGTTGCTTCCACTTGCATGTTCATGCTCTTCTCAATCATCTCTCTGACCACCATATCTTCTGCTTCATCCTCTACTTCTCATTCTACTTTTGCCTCGACCTCTGTCTCTTGAAATAGAAACCTGACTTTTGAAAGCAGTCTCTAAAGTGGAATCCTTATTTCTATCTATCCTTGCCTCATGTGATAGAAGTGATGCCATCAACTCATCAACTGTTAATAATGCCAAGCCCTTGGCTTCTTCTATGGTTGCTATCACAACATCAAATTTGGTAGATAAAGATGTGAGGATCTTCTCAACCCCTCTTTGATCTTTATTTCTTCACCATAAATCTTTAACTGATTTACGACAGTTATGACCCGATTCATGAAATAATAGATGTCCTTTGTCTCCTTCATCTGCAGACTTTCAAAATCTCTCCTAATATTCTGCAACTTAACAATATTGAGTTTGGCTTGTATAGTTTGTCTCCAAAGTATCTCATGCTACTTTTGCTGAAAACGTGATCATAATCTTCTGGAACACTGCTCGGTCCAATCCCTGCTGAATAAGCTGCAATGCTTGCGCATTCTTCTTGTCTTTCTTCCATTGATCCCTCTTTGTATTACTCAGAGCTTGTTATTATTCTTCATTCTTAGGTTCTGAAATCCAAAATGGACATAATCACAAACATCATGTGCCTGCAACGTGGTCGCCATCTTAATGGCCCACACATCATAATCCTTTCCTATCAACAGTGGGAACTGAGACTGGAAATTTGAGAATGCCATCTTTCTCCAAAAGTTTCTCTTTGGAAAAAAAAAACCATAAAATTCTCCTTTATAAACTTTTTCAAAAAATACCCCTTTCAATAAAAATCCTAAATTTTTTTATTGTAAAAAAAAAACTTTTTTAAAAACCCTTTTGAAAAACTCTTAATTTTTTATTTATTTATATATAAAAAAGATATTTTAAAACATCTTTATATATAAAAACAAAAATCCTTTCACTACACGTTTATACAACTTTAACTAAAAGCCTCACATTCACACTTTTTAAAAAAATGTCTCATAAAAACCTTCACGGTAGTCGTTTGGAGAAACCCTTCACGTTACCCGTTTGGAAAATACTTAACCGTAGATTACCACGTGACTGTTACTCGCTTGAATTCTTACGACACTCTGAAAAACTTAACACTCTTTTGAATGTTTTGGAAAAAAAAAAAAAACTATCAACATACAACGAACGAAGCAACGCCTTCTAATTTATTAACGAACTGTATGCGTTGTATGAAAGACCCTTTTTTAACGTGCTGTATAGTTGAAACTGTGGCGTGTTAACGCCCTTCACGCAAATGAACTCCCACGTTAATCCTCTAACGCAACAAAAAAATCAGGGAACCCGCATTATAGCGCCCTGTGTATAACTCGTAGGATGCGTTAATGCAAAAATCACGAGAAAAAAAATAGATTTTTCCTCTCACACGGATCATTGCAAATCTGTTCTTCTTCACTTTGTGTAACCTCCCTCTCTGATACCAATTTTTTGGAAACGTAGAGAAGACAAAGCATGAATTCACACAAAACACTAGCTATTGTGTTTTATTGATCACAGAAAACATGACGCTAGGTATTTAAACCTTTTCGACTACCGACTCCCCTTGACATGCATGCACATGCAACCACACTTCTATCACTTAACTCGACTTTAGTAACACTCATATACTCAATCACTCAATTAACTGACTCTCTATGTTTAGCTAACTCCTCATGAAGGAGTAATTATCTTATTTTAACAATATATACCACCCACATCCTTGCATTGGGTACAAGAATAGTTCAAACATCATGGGTTTTAAAAAATGTACATTATTGTCCAATTCATATGGGAAATTAAAAATAATAATAAACAAACTATTCATGTTTGGCTTGTACTATAGCTTCTTGAGTCTGGAATTTATTCATATTTTTCAATGATATCACTTGGAAGAGCTCTCCAAATATCCAAAAAATTTCCTTATGATTTGAGCAAAAATGAAATAAATGCCGATATGATTTAAAGTCCTACAAACAACTCTTTTCTGCATGGTTAATGATATGCAACATTGAAACTATTGAAATCACCAAATATGATGGTTTTTTCTTTGCTAAAATGACATTTCTAGAAGGGTGGAAAGCAACAGATGGAACATTGAATAACTTGGAAAGCTCTCCTTGTCACCGTTTTAAAAATTTCATACAATATTCTTTGCATCCATATTTATATCAGTAAGATCTTGTATGGTACTATTTTATGCATGTTTCATAGCATTGTCATAATAGAATGAGCGTAACATATAATCAACAAGAATCCTTTCCACTTGTATGTTGTTCCATATTTGTTGATTTTCTACTTGAAGCATTCTCAAATGGTCCAGCGTAACACGACATCTTTGAAATTGTAATTGATCACTCTTGTTGATCTCATCTAGCTTTATTTTCAAGCCTTGAAGTTGTGAGACAATAGAATTCATGTGTTGAACAACCTCCTCTTCTTTTGACATGTCCTAGATATTACAACATTCATCTCTTTCTCAATGGTTTAATTTATAGTATGAGGATTTCATTCAACTTGAATCATATGCCCCACAAATTCATAAAATGCATGTATCTGATGTGGTTGAAGATCAACAATAGTTGATGCAAACAACCTTCCTTTTGTAAGGTATCACAAGCCATGACCTGGTCCTCTATCATAAAACATAAAATAAAGGGTCTTCAAGTTGTTCCATATAATTTTGATCAAGATATGATAAATTAAGCTCTCCCTTATTTCCTTAAATTGGGAAAGGATAACATCTACCAATCTGTCCATAGTATAATCATCTGGCTTGATATGAAGGTCTCCAAAATAAAACATAACCTAATGACTCAATAAACATTGAATTACAAACCAAAAGAGGTGATCTTGCTTAAGCTCATGCGAATGACATGACATGAAGGGCAACCTTATTGCATGAATAGTCACTCTTCTTTAGTGCAATCTCTGTCATGTACTTTATATTGACCATGATCTAAACCATTTTTCAGGACTAGAGGAAAGAAAAATAAATTATTTAGTTACCTTGTCTTGTAGGCATGGATGACCATGGAGATAATCTACTGATTCTTTCGTTCTTCTTGTACTTTTCCTCATGCTTAATTTTTCTTACTTCTATAATTTTTGCACAACCTAATCATGTTTGCCTTGGAGTACTCAATTTTCAAGGTTATTTATCAATTTGTGCATTAAGCATGCAAGATCATGTCATTTGATTCTAACTTGGGGTTTTCTTGTTTTATTCTCCGTTTCTTGATCTATTTTTTGAGATAAATTTTGTTCTTTGATATGCTTAGGAACCCACTTCATTTTAATTTTACAGTCTTGTGTTATATGTCTAAAATTGTGACATTCATAGTTTTCTATCGTGAGTAATGAAGAAATTGAGTTATAATTTCTATAGTCATTAGGGATTTTTTCTTTCCTACCTGCAATATTTCTTCTATGGTTTTGATGATAACCTTTATAATCACTCTTGTAGTATGATTTACAACCTCTAGCTTTATGACTGAAATTAATGCATAAATAACAATGAATAGAGAATTTGGTCTAATACTTGAATGAGAATACTTTCCTTGATGGTTTTTTGAATTTATTTTCCTTCGAGGAGATTCAATCCTTAGTTTAGTCTCATTGTTACTTGCATAGAGAGAAGATTCCTTGAGGTCATCGACATGACTTGTAGGAATGAGAGCACTTGTAAGATTTTTCTACCTTTCATTCTGATTTTGCCTTTGGAGAATGATGCCATCACTTTTAGTTTAGTAATTGGAGATTCACTTATATAACCAAGTCCCCTTTTATCAAATGATGATCTTTGATGACTAAGAATGCCATCTAGCGATTGAGAACTCTTCAGAATTTGGCATAGCTTTTCAAATTTAATTTTTAATGAGACAATTTCCTCTTTCAACTTCTCACGTTGTTCTTCTTTCTTCATCAATTGTATTTTTACAACTTCTTCCATTTTATTTTCTCTTTTACCTGAGTTGTTAGGGTGATTACTTCTTCATCATGTCTCCTCTCTTGGTGATGCAATTCTATTTGAAGCTTGTTGATATCCTTAGATCTTTCTTCTATTTAGTGCCTTACAAAGACAAATTATTCCTTTAGTTTATTAAGGTCCTGATATTTTTCTTCAAGACCTTGTACCCACTTCTTAAGTTCTTGTTTTTTTTCATAATCTATTTATTTCTTCTAGAGAAGCCACATGTGCTGCTTTAAGTTCTAAATTAGTTTATACTTTAGAGCTTTCTTCATATTCATAGTCTTTTATTCTCTTGGTTCCTTCATCTCTCTCCTTTTACTCGATAATTTTCTTGTTCTACATTTTCTAGTTTTGGTTGAGTTGTCACAAGGGTAGATTCCTCTACATAAAGCTTTTTCAGCTTTTCCCAAAGACTTTTGACTGAAGAACATCGACCCATATTTTATTTTATAGTGTTTGATAGACTACTTAATATTTCCTTCATGGATTTTGTATTATATTATGTTCACTCCTCTATCACTAAGCTTTTAGTAACCATTGATTCCCACATCTCATATCCTAGAGCCATTAAACAGTACTGCATTCTTTTGCTACATGACACATAGTTTGTTTCATCAAACAAGGGACCTTTACCAACTTAATTTAATTCAGATTTCATGACTAAGGAGGAGATGTCCTTAGAAGTTTTGGAGGATTTCCTTCTTGACTTTTCCATTTGTGTTCTTAGGAACTACCTTCCAACTAATTGGGATATGCTTGAAGGAACTAGCTTTAGAACCAATTGTTGGAAATACTGAGAGGGGGTGAATCAATATTTATTTCAATTTTTATATTAAGCCAGTTAAAATATTTCATAATAGGAAACACAAGGTATACCGGAAATAAACAAAAGTATCTTATATTAATACATTTAAAATGGTGAGAACTCCAATACTCAAATTTTAGCTTCAACCATTACAAAAATTCAATTCTTTCAAAGATATAACCTTAAATGAAGACTCCAATCCTATCAATCTAATTGAAGCTCCAACATGATCTATATATGAAGATTCAAATCCTCTAAATTTAATTCCGGCTCCAACCTGATCTATATATGAGGACTCCAATCCTCTTAAGATAATTGATCTGATTAAAAATATTAGTTTTCATGTGCTAAGATCTTCCTCAGATTATAAACAAAATGCTATTCATGTGATTAAGGATTCACGAGTTTATTGCAAGTGAAAATGAGTTTTATGTTAATTTTATGAGCAATTTTTAACATAAATAAGAAATTGAACAACATCATATAAATGTATAGAACAACATCAACAAAACATCACAACAAGAACATGATGAAGGAGTTCACCCCTCTTGGGCTACATCTCCTTGGTCTAACTTCCAATGGCTTGGGCCTCTCTATTATGCTCAATGTGTAAAAATATGTGTTTACAATGCTCAAATGCTTCTGCAAACTTCTCCAATGAGTCCAGAATGTCCAAAAATGGCTACCTAGCCTCTTTCTACACCCAATTTGGTAAACAACTGGAGAAGTTATGACATCTCCTAGTTTCTCCACTATTTGGTCCACAAATTGCCGAAAATCCGGCACCGAACCCTCATTTTCGCCCAGATATCTGCTAACGAGCCAAAAAATGAGTTGAAATGGGCACATATTTGTGAGACAGTTAATTTGGTCACTGAGGCCTAAAAATGCAGAAAATAGGGTCATATGGGGGGCCATGCACCCGAGGGCTAGCCCCCGACCCTGGTCCCTTTTCCTCCAGCGGTCGCATAACCCTTGGTGGTTACGATAGTGGTGTTCACATGGGGCAGTTATATAATCGTGTTGGATGGCCCAGACGGCTGACCTGTTCCTTTGAACTCCGCACCAACGCCATTTAAATAGAACGCGCCATCATATGTTCTTAAGAGCCACACACATGGTGTGTTCGTAAAACATTTGTGTTAGTGTTGGGAGGTCACAAATTCGACCCCCGCTGCCTTCACCCGGACTATAGGAAAACTTTTGGTGGCCTCTCGAGTTGCCACGTGGCAGCCTCCTAGTAGGCCACGTGTCAGCTTGTGGTTGGCCATCACTCTAACCAATGAAATTGTGCCAATTGCACCCACTGATAAAATGACAAATGTCAGCACCCCATTCACCGAAGGATCCTGTTGACTAAGTCAATGTCCACATACCTTGCCCAATCAGCACCATGTCAACAGTATGGACTATTGATTGGGCTGTCCTTTTTTTTTTTAAATTTGCCTATTTGGGAAAGTGAACATAAATCGTTTCTAGAGTCATACGGAGTCTGTTTCATGTGAAATAATTTGCACTAGATTCAAGATGACGATCACTACATGTTTGTCCATGTTCCACACCAATCTAAGAACTTTTAAATTTGAGCTATTTTTTGAGCACCTGATCATTCCTCCCCATTGTAAGCCTTTTGGACCCCAAAGGATCACTTTTAGTTGTTTAGCAGGTGAGGGTAGAGTTACCTCACCTTTCTAATCTCTATCCATTTTTCCTTTGAAGGATTTGTTTCGTTGAACCCCACTGGAAGGTAATCCACATTCCCTCATTTTCAAGACCTTATTCTTCTATCAGGAATGGTGTCTTATTGTAGTTCATCAAGGTATTCAGGAGAAAAATCCTCTATGGAAGAAATATGGACATTTTCTCCTTCATCTTCAATCAATGGAGGCTCACACAATCTGAAGTTCTCAAAATTAACAACAAAATAAATTTGCATATATGAAGGCAAATCCAACTTGAAGGCATTGTTACCTATCTTTTCCAAAATTTTGAATGGACCATATCTAATTGGTTATAGCTTTTTACCTTGTCCCTGGAGCCTCTCTTTGCTCATGTGAAGCCAAACTTCATCACCAACTTGGAACTTGTGATCTACACGATGCTTGTCGCGCCTTGCTTTGTACTTGCCTTGGCTCTTTTAAAGTTGTTCTTGAACGCTTTGGTGTATCAATTGGATTTGTTCAATGAACCTTCTTGCCTTTTCTATGTCACTATGACCATCAATCACAACATCTTTGCCAAAACTGAAATCCAAAGGAGACTTGGCAAGTATCCCAAACATGCGTCAAATGACGATGTTTGGGTTGAAGAGTGCTTGGCCTAGTTGTAACCATGTTGAATATAGTGCAAATGCTCATCCCACAACTTAGGGTGCTTGTTGCAATACCCACGAAGAAGATGTATCACTGTTTTGTTGACCACCTCTTTTTGACCATATGTTTGCGGATGAAATTTTGTACTCTTTTTTAATTTGGTGTCCATGAAACCCCACATGCTTGACCAAAAATTCCCAACAAAGTGAGGATATCGATCATTCAGAATGGATGTGGGCAATCCAAAATGCACCCATACATTCCGAAAGAATAACTGAGTAGTTTGTTCAGTTGTAACTTGCTTTTTACATGGCATCAAAATACACATTTTTCTAAAGCTATCCACAACTACATACAAATATTCATGACCTCTTTTAGTCAATGGAAGACCTCCTACAAAATCCATAGAAAAATTCTCCCACGGTCGTCAAGGAATCGAAAGTGGTGTGTACAATCATAACTTCCTATTTATAGGTTTACTGATTGCATTTAATGAAAATCCTTTAATAAAATGTGACACACTTTCAAGCATACGAGGCCAATAACAATACATTTGTTGATAAGCCACTGTCTTACATCGAAATGACCAAGAATAAGAGAAGTATGTGCCTTTCTTATGATGTTGAATCTTTCTCCTTGTGGAATACAAAGCTTACCAAGATGGTTCAACAAGTTATCATGCAAATGATAATCCAATTCCTCTACTTGGTTACCTTGACTCAAGCTTGCATAAACATCTTGAAAATCACTGTCTAATGCATATTTCTCAATATAACTTTCATGCAAAATAAAATTATGCTTGAGTAAAGTAGTTGCACTAAAAATAGGTCTAGAAAGAATATCAGAAAATTTATTGTAGATACCTTTCTTATACCTAATTACCAAGCAGAATTGTTGAAGAAACACCATCCATTGGAAGTGCTTTGATTGCCGCAACTTTGATTGAGATTGCAATTATTGCAATGGTTTATGATCATTGTGAATGATTGTTTCCATACCCATCAAGTAGTGTTTCCACTTTTTCACACTTTACACCAATGCACACAATTCCTTGTCATATGTAGGATAATTAATCACTACACCATTAAAAGTCTCTGAATGAAAATAGATAGGCTTACAATGTTGCTGAGAACTGCACCCATGGCATAGTCATTAGCATTAGTCTGAATCTCAAATGAATTTCTCAATTCTGGAAGTGCAAGTACTGGAGATGAAATGATCTTTTCCTTCAATGTATCAAAGGCCTTTTGTTGTTTTCCTCCCCACTAAATGTTTTTTCACACTTGTGAATGCATGCAAAGGAGTTGCTATAGAAGAAAAGTTAGCAATGGATTTCCGCCAATATTGGGTTGTTCCCAAAAACTTCTTACCTCAGTAACTATCTTGGGCCTTGGCATATTCAAAATGAAATCAACCTTGGAGGGATCTATTTTCAAATCACCTCCTCTAACAATATGACCGAAGTAAATTAAATAAGTTTTCCAAACTCACACTTTGACATATTTAAATATAAATGTTGTTTCTTTAAGACACCAAGTACTTTTCTCACATGCATGAGATGTTCATCACGAGACTTACTGAAAATTAAGATGTCATCTAAGTATACTATAACAAACTCATCAAGAAATGGCCTCAACACATCATTCATCACATAAATGAATGTGGCAAGAACATTACATAAACCAAAAGGCATAACTAGCCATTCAAACAAACCTTGTTTTGTTTTGAATGTTGTCTTCCAAATATCTCCTTCAGAAATTCTAATTTGATGGTAGCCACTGTTGGCTAGTTGAATTGTTTATTAATTAAAAAATCAAATACCACATTAATTGTCAACCCGGGAAAGTCTTTTTATTCCAAAGGCTACCGCGTACTATCTGTACTTTAATTCTAAAAGCATTAAGAGCTGTAGTATACTTAATTCTTACGCTAAGTTATCACAGTGCTGATAAAATAAAAGGAATTAATTAAAATTACAAATCTGAAAAGCAAAGAGATGGATGCTCTGTTGGCAGAGGATCAGGACCCTATCCTCCAGGTCAGGACGTTCAACACCTGCCCCTGGAATCAGATTGCTAACACACACTACACTCAGATTCACCTGTGAAATACACTTGCTTAACTTCAAATAACTTAATAAAACAGAGTGCTAGCAAAACAGAATTACAAGAGGTAATGCTTCAGAATCCAAACAGAGTATCTGAAGAAAGAAACTATCACACACTTACACACTTGACAGCAAAGTAAATGGGTGAATCTTGTGAGGAAGGTGGGCCCAGTCCCTCTCACAAGATTCCCCAAAACACGGAGAATAGCTTAAATGATCAGAACGTTCTTCTATTCATCTATCAAAAGATTTGAATACAATAAAGTTCAGACTTGCTAATGTTCTCACAAATTTCACTTACAGACCATCCCCCTTGACTAATGTAGATGTCTCCTCTTTATAGAGGAGACATCTATTACAATAGATTGTTACAGTTCATTCGGTTAACCTGTTTAATCAAAAATAAGAATTACAGAAATGTTGTTGCAACAGTATGATAATATATTCCTTGTTTAGGTTCTGGCTGTTACACAGCTGGTAACCATCTTCGACCGTCTTCTTTGGAATTCACACATTCCCTCGCCGTTTCCCCATACTATTCCGGTTTTGAGTCCTGGTAACTTGTGTTCTACCCGCTTTGGACAACTGCTTGATGAGCCACGTCAGCGTTCCTCAAATAGTTTCCATTGTTTTTCCCAGCTGATGCAAAATACCCGCTTTAGATGGTTTCTATTGCTGATTGTAGCAACTGCGTAGTTGCTGCTTCTGGTGTTGCAGCAACTGCGTAGTTGCTGTTTCTGGTGTTACAGCAACTATAGGTTATAATTCCTGCGGGCTTAAGACAATTACTTAGAAATTTAGTCAGCTTTCCAAAGGTAAATACAAAGGTACTTACGAATATGTAGTGAACAATTAAACATATAGATATGCGGGAAGTTACTTCATACCTTGGGGTGATTAAGTCATTATGTAATCAAAGCTTATAACTTGTGACTAAAAAGTATAATATTATGATGAAAATATAAGGTCAAAATTGGTCAATTCTGGGTCCTAACATCCCCCCCAACTGAAGATATTGCATGTCCCCATGCAATGTTTTACCCTTAATCCGAGTCAGAGTACTGGGATGAACAATGTAAATTACTGACACAATAACTGTAGGAGGTGACGTCGAACTTCTTTCTGAAACCACAGACAGTCTGTATCTGTCTCCATGCTGCTGCTTCCTCCTTATTGGATAACCCAAACTGACCCTTATATTGTTCACCAGATAACCATAGAAGTGGAAATTTAAACTTGTAGCCCATCCAGCTCTCAGCACAGTGTTGCATGCATCTAATATAGAAAGGTACCCTTGTAAGTGCTACCTGCAAATTTGATGGATTATAAGGGTGATATTCTTTCCTTTCTTTGGGGCAGTTTTCCCAAAACAAATTATTTGCTTTAACAGCCAAGGGTGCCTTGGTTTTCAAATAGTGCTGACAGTCTTTCAGGACTATTGCTTGCAATTGTCTAAGGTGATTTTTCATATCAGAATCCTTTATCAATGTTTTGTGCTGTACAATAAAAGTAGCTGCATTCTGTGGTTCAACCCTAATCCACAGAAGGCAATTTTGTTCATTATGTTGGGCTGAGATGAAGGCATTCTGCCATGTGAGCTAGTTGGCTAAAAAGGAAATGAAGGCTCTCAGCTGTATGTCACCAACCACAGGTAGCATATTCCTGTTCCTTTCTTCGGACACTGCTTCATTGTGTAGATAAAGCTCACATAACAGGTTTTGGTCATTTTTAGGTGCCTCTGCAAAAGTTTGCATAAACTATTCTGCTGTGACCACCTGATGGGGTCTACCTTCTCGTACAGCTTTTATCTGTAATAACGTCAATCTCTCCCTCAAAAATGTTGCATAATTAAAAGATGGTTTCCTTGTGGCAAGTATTCTTTGAAATAATTCAAACATCTAGGACAATCTGGTTTTTAACTCTGTGATTTCTTTATATTGAGCTCTGCATTGCTCAAGTGCTTCCTAGTTCCTGTATGCATGATTGAACCAGGTCCCTTTCTACTGTTCGAATGCTTTTCCCTGTGACTGTTCATATTCTTTGCACCATTTTCCTTTCAATGCCTAAAAGCTTTCTGTTTCTATGCATGCATCATTAACAGAGGGAGACTCTGTTTGTGTATAAGCATCAATAAGGATAATATGTTCTGTTGGAGTAGACTGGGATAATCCAACATCTTTTTCTTCGTTTGCAGCTAGTGTCTCTTCCTCTTGCTGTCCTGATTCACTGTGTTCTATCGTAATTTGGGTAGGCCGGGGTAGGTCTGTACCCTTTTCCTCATTTGCTGATTCCTGTGTAAATTCTTCCTCCATGACAATTTGGGTGGGCCATGGTGAGTCTGTATTCTCCTCTTTTATTGATTCTTGTGTAAAAAATTCCTCCATAATAATTTGGGTGGGCCGTGGTGAGTCTGTATTCTCTTCTGCTTTACTCTCTGCTGGGGAACTTACTGGTTCTTGTGTGTCAGTAAGTTATTTAATTTGATCTTCTTTCTCCTCCAGAGAGCCTGTTGGTTCTTGTGTAACAACATGTTCTTCTGTCTGCACTTTCTCTTGAGAGCTTGTTGGTTCTTGTGTAACAACAGGCTCTTTCATTCCAGTAGAGGGTTGTGGTGTTTCTGTCTGTGCAACAACAAGTTCTTTCGTGTCATCTGCAACAGTGGCAGCTTCCTCCATTGGCTCTGCCACTACCTTGTATCCTTCTTGAGTATATATTTCACCACAAGTGGCGCACATATACTCATTATCTTTACTTTTCTCTGATGCAGAGGCTACTCACACTAAAACATGCAGGCTGAATTCATTTTGATATGCTTCTTTAATCCTTATTATCTCCTCCTGATAATCCTGAATCTGTGATTTCAGGAATTCAATTTCTTCCTGCAAGGCAGGTATGGTGGGCTGATCTTGCGGGGCAGTAAGCTCCAGTGGAGGCAGAGGTTGTGCTTCATCATCTTTGTCAGTATTCCCCATAGGTGGTTCTTGTGTGTCACCTGGGGAAGTGGCTGGTTCTTGTGTTGCAGCCATTTGGTCACTATTACCTTGGCTGTCGGCAGCTGGTTCTTGTGTGTCAGCTGCCTTAACATATGATGTCATGAAGCTATGAACGCTCTGCATCTCAACTTCCGAGGGTGAGGGAGAGGGGCTTTGGGGTCGGGTGGGGGTAAGGATTCATAAAGTAATGGGTGGTGAACTAGGGGGGTTTGGAATTTTAGCTACTACCGATGACCGAGTTCTTCGTTTTGGTAGGAAAGCCATAAATGCATGCATTTTTCTCTTCAGGCCAGTTTCAGGGGTAGTAGCCGGAGCAGCAGATGTCTTAGCTGAAACCCTGGTTTTTCTTATTTTTGGTGGGGTTTCCTTTCTCTGACGCTTCTTTCTCTTAAGCAGGGTAATGGGGATATTATCGTCGGAGTCATCAGTAGAAATGCCAAGTATGGGGGTGGAAGGACTGGCCTTTTTGGGAGATGGGGTTGTTCCTGCGGTCACTTCTACTGCTGCTTGTTCATTCTCAGCAGCTTGCGGAGATATTTGATGGGCTTGTTCAGGGGTGTGCTCTGCCTGTTGAGGATTTTGCAGAGGGATTTGCTCAGGCATGTCCTTTGTTTGCTGAGGAAGTTCATGTTCTGGTTGTGGAATTTCAGCTTCCTACTGGGGATGAATGGGGGGTGGAGGATTATTTAAAGCAAGGCCTCTATTAATGAGTAATTGGACTAACCGATGATGTTTTAGGGAAAGAAGTGGATGCTTCGCGTTAACAGCATATCGTGACATGTTCTTAAGACAACCCAATAGATAATGTTATCTCAAAATAGATCCTGATAGGCTGCTGGTCAGGTTGACTCTAAGTAACTATTTCAAACCAATCTTTTGACTAAGTCTTAGCCTCCTTAGCCTGAGAGGGCTCTCTCAAAGGGTTATTGATTTTGATTATAGATAAGATGGCTAACTCTTGTGGAATAACATTAACAAATTTGATGGCTGGATAAACATTACATAAGTTTCCATTGGGCCTATGGAGTCAATCATACTTCAGTAAACTATGACACTGCCTTTACATAGAAGTCAGGGCACTTAGCATTTAGATGTTCAGGACACAACTCATATAAAACCACAGTTCATACATGCATACAGGAAGTCAAAGCACAATCAGTGAATTCTGAGTGATTACACATCTATGCAACTGTTAAAAGACATTAAGGAAAGAACAAATTAGACATTCTGAACATGGAAATCCTTCATGAATCTTGAGAAGAAAAGCAGACAACTTATATTACTGAAAATGGTCTTTACATAAGCTAAAACAGTACTTCTGTTATCAAATTTCCAACCCTCATTACATTGTTGTTTCAGTTATATATAGAATCCTTATTCTAACTAATTCGAGCTTTCTCCTCCAGCATGAGGGGAATTTAATAACTCGATAACTATCTCTAATGACACCTATCAGCTATTTAACTGACTATTAAATACAATAAAGTGCTGACTGGAGTTTTAAAGAGCTCTAAATTAACTAAGACTCTAACTCCACTTTCCATGCAATAATAGCTTCTCCTTGTTCTTTGACACCTGGTCCTCTTTCGATTTGGATAAGATGGATGTTCAATAGTCCATATTGAACTTGAACGTTGAATCTTTATCTACCCCGTAATATTAGGAGATGTCCCCTGCTTCCCGGCTTCTGTTTTCCTCAATTTGCTCAAATGCATAACAGCATGTTTCTAGCCTTTAATAATTCAAGGTATGGAACGCTGCCATGTTTTTGATGTGCTGTAGGCTGTATTGATGGACAGGTGTGTCTCTTTCAAAATTCCCACTCATAATATCAAACTGCTTGTCTGCGTTAAAATCATCACCTACAACAGTTTCGTAGCGCGCTACGAAACTACTGTTTTATTTGAAACAGCTTGCTTTTTGACCCGAGACCTTTATCACCCTAATCATTGATTGCAAAAAACTCCCTTTGATGTTTCATATGTGTAGCAGGGGTTACATGTCTTCAAAATAATAAGGCTAAGCAAAATTAACAAAAATTTGGAACAAAACCTTTCCTGAAAAGAAAATTCATTTAGTAGGTAACCGGCTTAGCTCTGCCTTCAGATCTCTAGCAGCTTTCTTCAGTTGGTTAATCTCCTCTTCAGCTGCTTCTATTTGGCTCTTCATGGTTGCCACATAATCTCCTTGAGATGTGATGGCTGTTTTATTTGTGCTGCTCTTTTGCCAAGGTTGTGTCCCTTCCCCTGTTTCTTTTGTTCTGGGTAGTGCTTCCTGTGCTTGCTGGAACTTTCTTGTCATAGGTCTTCTAGGTTTAAAAATAAACTCCTGAGCTGGCTCATCAAATTTAAGCCTTTTTGAGGCCTTTGTTTTCTTAACACTTTCTTGCGGTGACTGTGTCAAATCAATTTGAACCGGTTTAGACTGCTCTAATTCAATGGCCTGTAATAAATCGTTCAAGCTTGCCTTAGACACAGGGCTTTCTTCAACAGCTATAGCTTTACCTTTTTCCTTATTTATTTGGCTTCTTGTCCTTACCCTTGAGACTGCTTCAGATTTGCTTGATTCAGGTACAGTCTTCTTACCCTGAGTCTTTTCCTTTGTTGATTGCTGAAGTTGTTCTTGAATGATTAGTGGCTTCACTGGTTTTGGTAGCTGTGGCTTGGTTTGCTTTTTAGTTCTTACTTCCCTTTGAAGCTCAGCTATGGTGAACTCTCTGGCTGGTTGTGGAGTAAGACCAGTCTTACTTTGGAATCCAGCCATGAAAATAAACGAATTCTAGTCTCTGCCTATGTTTTTGAGGCCATCTAAAACTAGCAACTTAATCAAACCATGATGAAATAAAGAGGTTTCACAGTCCTCTTTCCTCAGCTGCACCTTATCACACATCTTACTCAAACTGTGAAATAAATAAAACGGAATGTCTATAGAGACTTTCCCGGTAAAATGCAAGAGCAGTTTAAAATGGTAAGAATAAACCTTATTGTACCTTCCTTCACAGGTCAAATACTTCTGTATGCAGGTGAGAAGAAGAGCATAATGTTCCTTGACATAATTCCTGGGCACTGCTTTTGCTAAGTCTTCATTTACATATGCCTCTTTTAAAAATTCCTTACAAGGATTCATATCAAATTTAAAATTTTTGAACCATTCTTCCCGTCCTCTTGGGATCTCTGTTACAGTAGCTATTATTTCAAGAGAAACCTGTATTTCTAACATGGCTACCTTTGAATTCAAACCAGTGAAATTTAGCGCAAATTCCTTAGTTACCTGTGCATGTCCTCCTTGTAGCTTTTTGCAAAATTTCCAGCACCCGGCATCTTTGAATGCTTTCTTCACGCCTTCATCCCTCAACGTTATGTCCAGGCCTTCAGGTTCATTCCTCTGACATTTACCGGATCTGTGCTCTTTTCTCTCCATTTTCCTTTGAGATCTTCACAGCCAAATTCTAACAGCTCGGTCGAGATGGTGATTCAGCTCCTCTTTTTTTTATTCAGCCTCGCTTGTAATCAGGCTCGCTTGAAATCAGCCTCGCTTGAAATTCAAATTGAAACACAAATGGTCACTCATGCAGCACTCACGACCATCATTAAGGACTATCCACGGTAAAATCTCTTGGGAATGATATTTCTGTGCATATCAACATTCTATTGGTGGAGTAGTGGCAAATGAATATTCAGACATGATACAAGAGGTACGCAGACTGACATGAGTAAACACAAATGCTGGCTCACCTACGGACTTGAAATTTCGGGAAAGATTCGCTGTGAAATCCACGAATCCATGATTTTGCAGCGCTGTTAGTTATATTTTTTAATGATGCGCTGCGAAACTGCCTAATCATGACGTGTTGCAAAAATGCTAGACCATGATTGCACTGCGAAATGGGCAAATGATATTACGCTGCGAAATCACTAAAAGACACGGTGACTCGGATAAGACAAGACATGACTATGGAATAATGATGAGTGGAGGAAAGCCAATAGGAGCGGAGTATGATTTAAGCTAAAAACCTTTAAAACTCCAAATCCTAAGTGAGACAAATAAAAATGAAACCAACTTTAACATAGACCTTTGTCATCAAACTAGGGCATGCAATTATATGCATCAAACTTTTAGTTCTAAGTGATAACAGATAATATGGCATATTTATCAACTGACCATTTCTCAAATGATTTAACAGCATGAAATCGTGCTGGTAAATTACCTGATAGCGGCCCTCGCACGTCAGATATTGCTTGAAAAATTCGGCAATTCTCGGCCACGGTGGAGGTAACAACCGAAGTGCTACGCCTCTGCCCTTAGGTTCTATCTGCTCGCCTGGTCGAAGAAAATCCTGTTGCGCGTTGAGAATCAAGTGCTTCCTGCTGAAACATCGTATGCCATTAGCTGGTAGCCCGGTAGCTTGGGCTATCACTTCCTCTGTAACTGGGATTTGAACTCCTTGAACGACAGAGAATCCTTCTGTTAGATTGCATGCAAATTCAAGGACTTGTTGCTAGTTAAAGTCCGGAAGTCTCCTGAAATATTCTATCCAGCCTGCTTGCAAGAAAATATGGTAAATGTCCGAATAGAGTTCAAGGACTGCTGTCGAAGCAAGTTCATATGTGATGAGAGGTCCTCCCACGGCTATTGTTTCAGTGAATTTCCGAGTTCAAAGCCGAGCTTCCGATTTCAGTTCAGAGTAAAGCGTCGCAAATGTTAACATGCAGTGATAGGGTGACTTTTACATATTACCGGGAGCATTAAGGGTGGTGGCAGTTGGCGTGGTGTATCATCATTGGAGTTGCTTTGGTACTCCCCCCCCTTCTACGTGTGAGCGATTTGATTGGAAGTGTAACTAATTGATAGTCCTATCAACTTTCACCGCATTATCTATTATTTAATGTCCATTGATAAACGTGCATACCTTCGTATTTTACCTTTTTGATTGCTGCGTCAAAAAGTCTTATCTCGTCCTCCGCTAAGTCATAATGATTACTGCGGATCTAAAAGTGTGGGAATATCGGCGATTTGTAATGATAATGACGGGAAGTGATAGTAGGGTGTCATAGTCATCATAAGAAGTGGTATATTTTATCGAAATTTGTTGCTTGGGGCTGCAGTGGTAAAACTGGTGTGCGTGGGTGGATTTAGCTGGGAAGGGTATTTCGTGTCAGGGAAGCGGTATTGGAACACCAGGATTGGTGTTGCAGCAACAGGGAATTATCGGAAAGAAAACATTTGTAAAGATGGGAAATGTACTAGAGTGATGGAAATCGGGAAATAATGTTGCACCCACGGGAATGGTATTGCAGCAATGTGAATGGTGTTTTAGACAACAGCGGATGGTGTTGCAGCAACGGGGAATAATGTTGTGACAACGGGAAATGGTGTTCCAGCAACGGGGATGGTGTTGCAGCAACGGGAAGTGGTGTTGCAGCAGCAGGAAATTCAACGTTCGCAAAATAATCCCTTTGAAACTTTTGTTTTCAGCTACCTCCCAAGCTAAAATCTCCAAAATACTGAAATGTAATATCACAATCCTTGAGAGGATTTATTAATTTCTTAAAAAACCAGAATATCTAACCTAAAAAATTACATAAATAATAGAAATTCAAGTGCTTTGAGGGGTAGCAAGTTCCCCTGGAAAGGAATACTATTTTATTGCCATGCAAGTGGCTTTAAAATCTTCCTTAGAAACTGGCCGCTGGTATAACCGAAGTCGGTAGCCATTTACTAACAGTGGTGTTCTGCTCCCATCAATTGTTAAAAGTCTAACTGTCCCATTTGGAAAAACATCATCCACTTCATACGGTCCTAACCACCTTGTTCTTAACTTGCCCTGAAAATTCTCAAAACGAGAATCATAAAATAGAGCTCAGTTACCTTTCTGGAACTGCTTCTGCTTGATGGTTCTGTCATGCCATCTGCTTCTTTGTTGCTGTATCATCATTGTTTGATGGAAGGCCTCCAGTCTTTTCTCATCCAATTCTTGAACCTGCTGCAACCTGGCTGTCTGTGCATCAGTTAAATCAAGGTTAATAGCTAAAGCAGTTTTCAAGGTTTTGATTTCAAACTCTACCGGGAAAATAACATCCTTTCCAAAAACTAACTCATAGGGTGAAAAGCCTGTTGTGTTTCTCCAAGTAGTTCTATAGGCCCATAAGGCTTCAGGCAGTCTCTGAAACCAGTCCCTTCTGTTCTCCTTTATAGTTTTTGTCAAGATGGCTTCAATGACCTTGTCGGTACTTTCCACCTGCCCATTTGCTTGGGGGTGGTATGGTGTACTCATTTTGTGCTTGATATGATATTTCTGGAGCATGTCTTTGAAGCCATGGGAATTAAAAGGAGGTCCTCCATCAGTGACTAATTCTCTGGGTAATCCAAATCTAACAAAGATTTCTTCAAATAAGAATGTTAGTACTACTTCTTCATTAGCTTTAATGAGTGTTTTGGCCTCTACCCATTTAGTCATATAAATCGTGCATACTAATATGTACACTCTTTGATTAGATGGAGGATTAATGGGACCTACAAAATCTAATGCCAATTTCTCAAAAGGTTCAAGAGTTACATGGGGATTGAGTGGCATTTCATCTCTATGGTTAGGCTGGCCCATTCTTTGACAGTTGTCACATGCCTTCACATATTTTCTGGCATCTTTGAAAAGTGATGGCCAGTAATATCCCATTCTAAGTACCTTGTGTGCTGTTCTTTTGTCTGCAAAGTGTCCTCCACAAGGGTCATCGTGACAAGCTTTTAGTATATCATAGATCTCGTCTTCCCCAACAGATCTCTGGATTTCTTGATCTATCCCTGTATGAAACAGACATCCACTTATCCAGCTGTACCTAGCTCTCTGCTGAATGATTTTCCTTTTTTCTCTGTGCGATAGGTGCGATGGTAATTTCCCTACAACTAAGTAGTTAGCAATATCTGCATACCAAGGTGAGTGGGCAGAAACTGCAAATAGATACTCATCGGGAAAAGAATCATCTACTAGAATATTTTCATTATTTTTTAACCGAGAAAGAAAGTCAGCAACTACATTTTCTTTTCCTGGTCTATCTACAATTGTGATATCGAATTCCTGCAATAACAGTAACCATCTAGTGACTCGGGCATTTGTAACAGATTTATTCATTAAATATTTAATGGCCGAGTGGTTGGTATGCACAAAAGTAGTATAACCAGTGATGTAATGGCTAAATTTGTTGATAGCATAAATAACTGCTAGAAATTCTTTCTCAGTGACCATATAATTGAGTTCTGCGGGAGTCATGTTTTTACTAATGAAGTAAATGGCATAGGGAATACCATTTTCTTCCTTTCCAAGGACAGCTCCTATGGCGGTGTCTGAAGCATCAGAGGATATGTGAAAGGGGCGTGCCCAATCTGGTCCTCTTAAAATGGGAGCTATGGACAACTGATGTTTAAGCTGATCAAATGCTTTTTCACAATCATCAGTCCACTTAAATTTAGCGTTTTTCGTTAATAACACAAACAGAGGGGAAGCTATCTTAGAAAAATCTTTGATAAATCTTCTGTAGTACCCTGCATGTCCTAAGAAACTCCTTACTTCTGTCTGGGTTTTGGGAATAGGGAGGGTTAAAATTACCTGTATTTTTGTAGGATCGACTTGAATTCCTAATAATGAAACAAAGTGGCCTAATACAATGCCTTCATTCATCATCATATGGCATTTCTCAGTACTTAAGGCAAGATGTGCTTCAATACACCGCTTAAGTACTTTTTCAAGATTCTGCAAAGCATCTTCAAAGGCAGTAAGGAGTAAAGTCGTCCATAAAAATCTCTAGAGAATCATTTACCATATCAGAAAAGATACCTATGATCGCTCTCTGAAATGTCGTTGGCGCATTACATAGACCAAATGGGAGAACCCTATAAGCAAAGGTCCCCCAAGGGCTAGTAAAAGTGGTTTTATCCTGGTCCTGGGGTGTAATCCTTATATGATTATAACCGCTAAATCCATCCAAAAAGGAAAAGAACTTCTTACCAGCTAAGTTATCTAATACCTGATCAATGAATGGTAACGGGAAATGGTCCTTTTGGGTGGCCTTATTTAGGGCTCTATATTCTACACATACTCGCCATTTCCCATTTTTCTTGGGTACTATTACTAGCGGAGAAACCCATTCACTATCGGATATGGGGTATATAAATCCTGCATTTAACAATTTTTGAAGCTCTTCTTTTACTATTTCCCTTAGATTGGGATTCATCCTTCTTTGGGGTTGACAAACTAGACAGGATCCTTCTTTAATATAAATACAGTGAGTGCACAGTTCAGGGGAAATCCCTTTCATGTTTGTATAATCCCAAGCGAATGCCTCCTTATTTTCTTTAAGTAGCTTCATTAACTGCTGTTTTTGTAGAAATTTTGAATAATTTAACACATATTCAACAGAGATTATCCTGATCATGTACTATTGCGGAAAACATACACAATACATAAGCTCCTCTACGTTGATCATCAATATAGCAGCATCAATAACAATAAAAACATCAAGAGCGTTCACACATTAACACAGTATGTATCCCGGGGAAAGCATCTCGCTAAAAACCCCAACTATCTGTATATTAATGATTGAGTCATGTAACATTACAAAGTACAATGCTTATCACAAGCAATCCAGTACCAGCTCCACCTGTTACATACAATACAGCTCAGATCTGAATCAATCACTGGCTCAGATCTCTTTCGCTGCTTGCCTGCCTCCGCTGCTCAATACTTGCACAAGAACTGGTGATAATTCCAAGGCAGCCATGTCTTTCCTTGGCTAAATCACGTGAGAACAAGATACAATGTGGGCAAACTCATTGGCATACTCAATCCCCTGATTTATGCAAGATCTGGTGCACAACTATAGTCACAACTGATAGTAATATGATTCTCTAACACCTGTCCCTGCTGAACTGAACATGCACTGACATGCAACTGAGTTAACTGATGTATTCATTAGTTGTATTATGAGTTAATAACTTGTGAATTAATTAATAACTAATTCACCCAACTCATCTCTAGTCTATTCGCCAGTTAGACTAAATACAACCAGTTTAACAAAGCTAAACTGAACACAACTCCATCAACTGCACCTCCAGTCCACTAAACTCAACTCACTTGAGTTCTAACTGAAGTCATGCATCCAAATATTCAACTAACCCATAAGAACCACGTATTTCCTTCATGCAATTGCATGTGCCACATCCGTAGCTCGAACTGAAGTGCTCCAAGAGAATAAGATTAAGTTTATAGTCCAAATATTATTGTGAGGTAATAATATTTGACTTTTCTATTTTTGACAGCCAGTCTAAAAATAGACTTGATCAATCACACTGTGATCACTCACACTTTCATCAAAAATAGAAGTCCATCTATTTTTCCAACTTGATCAATCATCCATAAACAGCAACCTGCAATCCATAGACATGATCCATATGTCTAAAAATAGACATAGTCTAAAAATAGACTTGCGCCAAAAATAGCCTGCCGGCCCACTTAGTGAAGGCGACTCTTTTCACTAAGCTCCATCATCTTGTTGCAATCTCAACACTCCCTCTCAACAAGATATGGATTATCAGCAACCC